>CAJQZJ010036578.1:0-12103 GCA_907164525.1 Lophiomys imhausi
AATATATGTGAGTAGACCATGAAATATATGCAAAATTTAATAATTTAAGTATAACATCAGATTTAATATCTTATTTAAAACTCAATAGCATATATAATTTAAAGTCCATTGATGCTCACGTTCTAATCAGTGAACCACTGGTTCTACAGGAAGAAAGTGTGGTCTGTGTCTCTGCATAATTATTTTACCCAGTTAACTAGTTATAATTTTCATTCTCCAATTTTTCTGGGAGAATATATGTATAGTACCAAAATACTGACTTTAAGAGTAAAAAATAAAAGAATGAAAATAGAAAAGAAGAGGTGCAAGTACCTTCTGTTTTAATTTGGATATAGAAGCAAGACTCTGATTTCATAAAATTAGGGAGCTGAATAGTGGTCATGTAAAATTAAAAAAGTTAAAGGCAGGAGGATAAGGGAGTTTATAAGGGATAAATGTTGGGACATTTAACCAAAATACAGTTAAATATATTCTGGTCTTCTACAACACAGTAGAGAAGTAACTAGAAGTCAAAATAGTTTTACATTTTATGAGGAATTGGAAGAACAGAGTTCAAGGTTCCATAACATTTTACAAGTGATGAATCTTTGAGAGGTGGAATGCTAATTACTGATGTAATAATCACATATTGCATAAATTGACCAAGTCATCACATCATAATATATAAACACATGTGGTTTTTACCTTAGTAAAATATTTATTGAAAAATAAATAATCAAGAAAGAGCTACAGAGATGAGCTACAGAGAATGTTGGGTACACAAAATGTTTATAGGAAATTTTAATTCTTGTTTCACTTACCTGTGAAAACCTTGGCACGTGTTGAGAACTTTTCTAGTTTAGTCTCTTCTATTCAATATCAAAATGAGTTATCAAGTAAATTAATTATTTCAAATATAGGATTTATGATTGATAATTTGCTTTTTCTAAGGGATTTATTAATTTCCTCCAGTTCTGGTTTTCTGGCTTTCTTTGAAGGGTCTATCCATTTCCTTCAATTGTCTGTGCTTTTCAGAATTACTTTATGGTATTTATTCATTTCCTTTTTAAGGGCTTCTATCATCTTCATAAAGTTGGTTTTGAGATCACTTTCTTGTGCATCAGCTGTGTTGGAATATTCAGTGTTTGCTGTAGTAGCATAGATGGCCTCTGGTAGTGGCATAATTCCCTGGCTGTTGTTTATGTTCTTATGCTGACATTTAGGAATATAGGTTTTGGGCAATTATGTGTTCAGCTGTCAACTTTAGAGTTTGTCTTTGTTGGGTGGGTTGTTCCCCCCCCCCACCTTGTTTTCTGTCTCCTCTCCAGTCATCTGTCCTGAGTGGCCTGCAGGCCTGGTGGTAAGATTGTCCTCAGATCAGATCAAGTAGGGTGCCTCCACTGGAGTTCTGGAAGCCTGTATGACTTCTGGGGTTCTGGATACCCCCATTGACTCTGGAGTTCAGGGAACCAGCTTGGCCTCTGGTAGAACAGGTGGCTTCTTGTGTAATTTTTGGCTGGGAGATGTTGATGAGGATTTGGTGAGGGAGGGGTGCTGTTGTTGGGAGAAGACTGCAGGCAATCAGGATATGTTGGTGGTCTGACAGTGGGGAAAACTTCACAATGTCAAGGAACACAGTATACTTGTCCTCTGAGAAACAACACACAGTGAAGGATTGAAAGAGATGGTGATACTCATGTACAAACATTGGACAAACACCTAGGAGTCTTGTGTAAGAGTTTGAGGAAGGACAGAGGCACTAGAAGGGACTAGAACTACACAACAAGACCAATAGAGGCAACTAACCTAGGCCCATGGGGGGTTCACAGAGATTAAACCAACAACCAAAGAGCATGCATGGACTAAACCCAGGTCCCTCACACTCATGGAGCTGAGGGACAGCTTGGTCTTTATGTGGGCCGCCTAGAAATTGTAGCTGGGGCTGTCTCTGACATGGACTCTGTTGCCTACAGTAAGTTAACTTTCTCCTAGCTGCGCTTAAGTGTCTGGTGTCAGTAGAAGAGGATGTAGTTAGTTCTGATCCAACATGAAGTACTGGGGTGGGTGAGTGAGTGGGATCCCTTCTCTAGGAAGAAGAAGAGAGGGGAATGGGGACAGAGGGTGGGAGGGTAGGATGGGGAGGAGAGAAGGGAGGGGCCTGTGGTTGGGTTGTAAAACGAATAAATAAATTAATTAAAGGAAAAAAGTCAAATTGTTATTTGTTCTCTTGATAGGAAATACCTAGCACTGGTCTACACAAAGGCACATTGTAGAGACAGTCTCCTGTCCTCAATGATTGTAACCAGAAGGCAGCTGAAGCTAGATGACAAACATTTTAATCCCATGAAGATATGTTATTGAGATTAAACTGGTGTTTAAAAATTTGAAATGTGATTCTTATTAAGGTGTAACTAGTCTTTCCTCAGTGAGTTTTACCATGAAATGAACAAATAGCCTTTTACTAAGGGAAAGATATTATGGAAAATACAATGACCTCTGCAGGACTCTTAGTATTCTTTCATTCACTTTTTATGAGACATAATACTATAATTTCATTCTAAGAAAAAGTGAACAGTTACTAATATGTTATAAATTGACTAAAACAAAAAGCCATTACATATACTAAGTTAAAAATGTATTTATATCTCTTTTACTAATAAGAAAGATTTGATTTTATTGTAATGAAAAATTTACAAAATATTAAAACAATGAATATATGGAGAATTATTTAATTAACAATGTTTTATGATCACTTCTACAAATAAGAACAATTCACATAATGTAAAAATTCAATAAAATGACTAATAAATTAAATGAGAAGTAATTGCATGAATGTTCTCAGTGCAAAAACATATAAATGTGACAGTGAATAAATTAAAATTTACGTTTGCATGGAATCCTTGATTGTATTTCATTAAATGGTGGCTAAGGAGAAAATCAAATTTTAGAGGGTTAAAAATAAAATGCCCTACTTTTACAATCATGGTGTGTGACCCTGATTTGTTTTAATACACAGTATTTCATGAATTTTTATAAACTGCTTCAGGTTGTACACTTCCTTCTCCTCTCTTTCCCTCTTCTCCCCTCCATCTCTTTCACTCTCATTTTTCTTCTTACCATTAGTAATTGCCATATCTTGAAAGAAATTTAATCTCTGAGTCTATTTCTTAAAATACCTATGAAAATTGAAATATTTAATGAATTTAAAACAATGTCTGGCACATAGGAAAAATATTCTTAACTATTAATTCTATGGTTTAGACCTTTGCTGTTTAAAAGTTGTATGGATACATCTGTACATAACTGTCCTCATGTGTGTACAAGACATTCATGATGTTTTGGAGATCCTAAAACTTGATAATTTTCTTGGCCACTGCCATCAATCAGTGAGTATAGGCAATTGTACACAATTTGAGTTCAGTCTCAGTTCTAGAAGGTACCAAGAACTAACTCCATATATATATGAAAGCGAGGAGTAATAGAGACTTGGAGGAGACAAGAACAACACATGAAGATCAACAGAACCAACTAACCTAGACTCACCCCTAGAGGCTAACAGAAGCTGAAACACTATTAGTACAGAAGAAGAGGAGGAGGAGGAGGAGGAGGAGGAAGAGGAAGAGGAAGAAGAAGAAGAAGAAGATGAAGAAGAAGAAGAAGAAGAAGAAGAAGAAGAAGAAGAACAAATCTTAGAAGACCCCCCCCATACAAATATAAATGATAGGCAACTTGATCTTAATTCAGATTTCCTAGCAAGTGTGGGGGGTTCTCAGTCATAGATTTGTTACCTGTTAGAAGATACTTTACCCTAACTGGGCTGCCATATTGGGTCCCAGAACAATAAGAATCTCTTAACCCATCATATGACTGATGATCTGAGGTGGGTTGATATGTGGGGGCCACCCTCACCAAAGTAGAAGGGAAGGAGATTTTTTGCTTAGGTCCTTAATTTTCTTAACAATCTTTGCATGTCTTTTGTCAAAATTGTCTCTAAAAGTTTTATAGTTTGAAAAGTAGGTAAATTGTACGTGGTCATTACTCTATTGAAGATTAGCCTAGACAATGAAATATAGAATGTGTAAATAGTTGTAATCCTGAAAAATTCTTATAAATATTATAAATATTAATTACTACCATAATTTACTGTTATTCATTTCAAATTAATGACTATATTCCAAAATCAGCTGATTCATTATAATTAGTTTAACATTAAATAACTAATTCATTATTTTAGATTTTTATTTATAGTGCCTATCTCTTTTGGTGTTGTGTGACTCATCCTGGGAAGATGTGAATGAATGTCTACCCTAGGCAGGAAGATGGTAACAGAACAAAAGGGATCCATCCAAATTTAGTTTAGTGAACTATTGAGCTTCTTGGTATTACATACCAGAATATATATGATTTAAAGACAGCTGTATCCTTGAGAAAATCTTACCAACACAGGTGCCAATTCAAGAAAATGTGTATCTGGAGGCCTTTGCACTACTTGTAAGCAGATTAAACAGTTGAAATGTTCCTGACCCCCAACTATGGTTACCACATGTATAACCTTGTAAATAGCTTTATAAATTTTGTAAGTTTCAGAACTTTCCTGAAACTTGTAATTTTGGTTATCTTCCTGAATCTTGACATTTATATTTCAATCTTTGTTATATGTCATTTACTATTTTTAGCTTTTAAAAATGATTGAAAAAGTACAACAAGAAAAAATGGTAATCTTTATAATCACAACATTCTTTATTTACCACTTGTGGGTCTGTGATGCCTTGCACCCAAACAAAATTCATATATCCATACAACATCTTATGGACAAGCCATAAGTTTGTGTTAAAAGTGGTAACTAGGAGGGTTCTCAGCAGGTATGTACAGAACCATCTCCAAGACATATTAAAATTAATAAATTGCAGAAAACATTATTATATTTGGTTATCATGAAGCAGGACAGAAAACTATCAACAGTATGGGGACAGGAGAATGGAAAGATACCTTCCATCTCAGAGTCAAACTGAAGCCTCATCTTCTGAGTATCAAGAAGCCCAGCACAATTAACACTATATGCTATAAAGTCTACAGGCATACAGTTATTATTCTTCTCACATACAGATATTTTATGTAAAAATAAAATGGCCCATGCTTAACGCCTTTATATATATGATGTTGGTTCGGGCCTCAGTTTTCCCCCAGTGTTTGAGAGTCTCAAGCAAAAATTTACATTAAAGATATCCTCTCTTCCTGTATCCCTTCCTGTGGACCAGTGTTTGGTCTTATTAATTGTAATTTAGTCAGGTGCCATCATTTATAAAATAGTAGCACTAAACTCACAAAAATCTAATATGAGATTACTGGAAAAACATAGAGAGATCTCTTTTGAGAAACTTGCACCCATGCTCTGGTGTGTCATACTTTCTTCTGAGCAGTTTCTTTTTCTCCCAGTCCTTATGATCAATCCTAAATTAAAATGTTATTAATAAAATCTACAACTCTACTTCATGAACTGGCTAGGCTTGAAATATTTGTCAACACTGAAGCCATGAATGTATCTTGGTTCAGTCTGAATCAAGTAGGAAACCATATCTCCTTTCTGTGTTCCCCAATGCTAACAACATCCACTCAGGTTGTAGGAATGTTGGGGAGCTTTTTAGGCGCTTCTTTATTTAGCCATGACATGCAGAATTAGAAGAAATAAACTTTATAGGACAGACACAGCTAGCTTCAACTTCCACTAGGCTGTGGAATTCCCTTCTTAATGGGCTTCTCACTCACTGGCATCTCTGTTGTTTCCCTTTCAAGCTTACAAAGACAAAGATTGCAAAAATACTGATGGTGCTCTCCCTCTATTTATACATTTATACTAGAAACACACAAATTAAATGTATCAAATAGGAAAGAGAAATAATTCAAACCAAAGGAGAGAGGCTGTCAGGTATTTCATTGCACATGAGCAAATAGGGGAAAATTTACTGAACATTGGTGAAGGTGTAATTCCAGGTATTTGATGGTTTCTTAGGGATTTAGGGGAAAGTGCCTAGGTTTTGATGTCAGCCATCAAAATGACAGCAGAGGCTCAGATCCACCTGAAGAATCCAGATGGAGTATAATGATGAATGAGTATCCTCACTGCCCTTTGCTCTTCACTAAGTCTGTGTCTATCGAAGATAAATGTGGTCCTGCTTCATATGGGTTTAAAAGGTTTTAAAGCTGTTTGAGTTTGTGAAGTGCCTTGATGCTATTTCAAAATTTCTCTGAACCCGTGGTCTTTTCTCCATATGGGTACCATGAAAAGAGCCATACCAAGTATTAGTCAATTAAATTGTGTGTTTATTTATTTATTGTTATGAGACAGCGTCTCCCCAGGACTCCTACCTGTCCTGGACTTGTCCTGTTTTCAAAGTGCTGAGATTATAGGAGTGAATCCCATACCCTGCCTTATACTCGCTCTTAATTTTAATATCAAAAAGAAAATGACAGTTTGCAATAAATTATGCCTTTAAAACTAGGGTAGGAGGATTCAGTTTAAAGTGAACTCCTACCCCCACTCTCGAAATGACATAATGTGTGTGTGTACGTATATATATGTATATTATATATAATATACATAATGTATATCTATAGTGTATTACATATATATATATGTAAATATATATATATATATGCACTTTACCCTATACTTAAATTGGAGTTTTGAACTTCCATGTCCAGAAAACTTTGGATGGATGATGACTTTTTCAAACACACTAAACTGTGTCTATTGTTGGTTATATTGATATGGAAATTTTGCTGGCTAATTTTATATCAACTTGGCGCCACACGCTAGTGTCATTTGATATAATGGAATAACATTTGAGAAAAGGCCTCTGTAATATTGAGCTGTAGGCAAGCCTGTAGAGCATTTTTTTTTAAATTAGTGATTGATGGGAGAGGCACTAGTCCATTTTATGGAACTACCTCTGGGCAGGTTTTCCTGGGTTCTATCAGAAAGCAGATTGAGCAAGCAATGGAGGGGTAAGCCAGTAAGCAGCTCCTCGGTGGTATTGGCATTCATTCCTGCACTATGTGTGTTCCTGCCTGGACTCCCTCAGTGATTTTGAACTGTTACTTGAAAGTGTAAGTTGAAGTAAACCCTTTACCCTCAGGTGTCTTTGGCTATGGTGTTTCATCATAGCAACAGTAACCCTAGCTAAGAAGAAATGCATGTAGAAAATAAGGAAACCATTTAACACAGTAGGCACTCAGTGAGTATAATCAATGCTCCCCCATTAGAGGTAGCAATTGCGTAAGTTTTAGAATCGTGACATTTTATTAAGAAGGTGATAGTAACTGTCAGAAACTCTGAAAGAAGGAAATAGCAATTTTATTTCAGATTAAGGAAAAAAATTACCGTAATTTTATTTCAATAGTTTCCTTCTTGTTTACTTTATATGGTTTACAGAATTAATAACTCTAAATTATGGGAAAAAAATAATGGGATTATGATGTTTGACATATAGTGAGAATTGTCCTTTGAGACTTTTTTTTCAAAAAATGAAAAAGATAAATAGCAAGAAGAAAAAAAAAGAATGTTGAAAGGGTAAAAATGGCCTATGTAAGAGAGAGGCAAAGAATGAGGGTAGGAAGGAGAGAATGAGAGGGGACGGGAGGGAGAGAAAATGGAGTGAGTGCAAATCATAATTTTGTTATCAGCTCAACCTGTACTCTCTACTACAGCAACAGGGCGAAGTACAGACATTTGTATTACTTCTACCACTCTAGCTATATGCTATGACTAAATGGAAGTTATGTGCACAGTTCATAGACTGTAGCCTTCTCGGAAGCACACACCCCATCTTCCAGCAAAAAAATCCTGAACAGGGTCCATATAATAAACTTTGCTTTTAATACCCCATGCCTCTGGGTTTCTCCTTCCTTGGGGACTCCAGGCAATTTTTACTCCTTTGCTAACAAAATGCTTGCTTTGAAATTTCTTTTTTAACTTATAACCTTGTCTTCAAGAAAAGACTTTATCACTTTGTGTTCTCCTGTGCCTTTGCCTAAGTTCAAATATAAAGTGCTTTACCACCCCACAGCCTCTGGCCAGGAGTATAACTACTTTGCCAAAGGCTGTTCTTAAGAACTTGCCTTACTTTACCCCTGGAATTTTCAAACATCAAGGAGCTGTGCCACTTCAGTGACAGCCAATGTGTTCATTTCTGTCCATTATTTTTATTTGGGAGTAAGATATATGTCTTTTTTCACTTATTTTTACCCATTTCTGAAGAGGAAACTTTGACAGGGACTTAAACTTTCTGACATTTTGAAGGTTCTTGTACTTAGCCCTGTGATTCCTCTTTTAGTCTTTCCTCCTATTTTCAGGCCTATGCCTCTGCTTGCTAACCACCTTCTCTGTACTTTTTTATTGGATATCATTCATTGTGAAGCCAAAAAAATGTAGTGCTGAGGAAAAAATCCATTTTTCAAACAAATATTTTCTCTCTTCTCCTGCTAACTTTGACAATGCTACCCAAAGGATAAAATTTATCCACTTAATATCTATCCCTATCACAAGATCAATTCATTGTTGTTCTATTTTCCTTCCCCAAAGAAAGCTTTATCTTTGCTGAGATACACCTCATATTTCTAAACTCACAAATTTCCTTGGAACAGATATGAAAGATTTTGCCTCTGACATCAAATATTTGGATTTGTTTGTAATATATTATGAAGTAGCTTATACTGAGTATGCCAATCTGTTCTCAGAAAAATGATGTAATTAGGAAAAATGAAATTTTTTTCTATATTCATGGAAGAAAAGCACAAAATAATTGTGAGAGAGAACCAGTGTATTTGTTAACAGGCATCAGTAAATATAAATTCTTAAATGTTTTAACTAAGATATTAGGAAATAGATTTTCTGATACTAAAGAAGTAAGTATGAAATTCTTACATTCACTGTGCAATATTTATGTATTACGATGGAGAATACTAATATCATGAACATTATGGTTTTGAAAATAAAATTTTGATAATTCTGTGACTCTTACTTGTTGTGTTTCATTCTTTTTAATTGTGAGTTGATCCAGCAAGCCTCAGGGATCTGCCTATTTCTGTTTTCCCAGTACTATAATTACAAAGATATGTCACTATGTTCTGTTTTTTCACATTGGGTTTGGGGACTGACTTTATGTTCATTCTTGTACAGTAAGCACTTTATTGAGTTAATTATCCTCTCAGCATTATAATTCCTGAAGCCCCTTAGACTTACACTGCTATCTTCAACAAGGTGACAATTATTCTTGTTGTCCTGACATACAGCATTACTATTGCTTTTTCTTATTTGAAAAAAAAAATATTTGTTCATTTATTCATTTTACATCCTGATCCCAGCCTCTTCCCTCCTCTCCAGCTGTCCCCACCATCCCACAATCCCTTTCCTCCCTGACTCTTCCCTCAGAAAAGGGGACTACCCCTCTATCAACCCACCACAGCTCTTCAAGTCACATACAGACTAAGAGCATCCTCTTCAACTGAGGCCACCCCAGACAGTACAAATACTATAGCTTTTTCTAGTGTTGTGTCAGATCTCTCATGTAAAAGACCACAAGGTATGATAACCACTATGTAGCCTATACCTGACTGAAGGGACATGTTAGATTTATATGTACTAATCAGGTGAGAAAAAATGAAGAAGCATTACTAAAATGATTTGAGCAAAAAAACTTATTACTCAAAATTCCAGCAGGACCTGAATGTCTATGTGGCCAAGAGTAGACCAGCACACAGGGTGAGTGGCAAATGAACCTAAACGACAGGATTTCTTTTTAACTTTCTTGTTCTTTTCTTTTTTTACTGTTTATTACTTCAAGTTACATCTCCATGACAGTCCCCTGACACCACCCCCCCCGACGCACCCTTCCACCCTCTCCCCTTTCTCCAAGAACTCATAATTCTTTTTTTTTAATAATTAGGCCTCAATTATGAAAATTATAATGAATAACATACATTACCAATGTCCATTCCATACATATTTGGCAACTGATATGAATATTCTATTATCCATCTATCTCATTGAGTTTAAAATTCTACACCTAACTCATTTTCTATCCTAACTTGCCTTAATAACTTAAACACATCTTCTTAGACCTAGAACATCCTTTTAATTCCTAAACAACTTAAAATTTAACTTAGACTATAATTATTGTCTCACAATTATATTTTTTAATATTTATTTATTACTTCAGGTTACATCTCCATCACAGTGTCCTCTTTCCACCCTTCCCAGTCCCACCCTCCCTCCCCTCTACCACATATCCCTTTCATTCCACTGCTCTGGAGTGGAGTGTCCCTATATGACAGTTCCCCGCCCAAGTTCAACTGTCATATGAGGGCCAAGAGCCTCCTCATACAATGGGAGTCTCAAAGGCAGCACCAATAGGGCAAAGGGTCTCATTGATAGGAAACAAAGTCTATGTTCCTGTTCCCTTTGGTGCATTGGTTGTAGTATAGTTATCCTGTACTATAAAGCTAAAATCTGACTATAAGTGAATAGAGGCCATGTACATCCTTCTGAGTCTGGGTTAGTTCACTCAGGATAAGCTACTCTAGTTCCACCCATTTGGCTGAAAATTGCATGATTTCATTGTTTCTGATAGCTGAGTAGTATTCCATTGTGTAGATGTACTACAGTTTTTTATCCATTCCTCTGTTGAGGGACATCTGGGTTGCTTCCAGTTTCTAGCTATTACAAATAAGGCTGCTATGAACATAGATGAGGAAACTTCCTTGTGATTTGGTGAGGAATCATTTGGATGTATACCCAGAAGTGATATGGCTAGGTCTTGAGGTAGATCTATTCCAAGTTCTCTACGATATTACCAGACTAATTTCCATAGTGGTTGTACAAGCTTGAACTCCTACCAGCAATAGAGGAGTGTTCCCCTTTCTCCACAACCATGATCTTAGCCATTATGACAGGTGTGACCAATGGAATCAAATTGAAGACCCAGAAATGAACCCACGCACTTATGGTCATTTAATTTTGGACAAAAAAGCCAAAACCATACAATGGAAAAAGGACAGCATCTTCAACAAATGGTGCTGGTACAACTGGGTGTCCACATGTAAAAGAATGAAATTCGACCCATACTTATCACCTTGTACAAAACTTAAGTCCAAATGGCTCAAAGACCTTAACATAAGGCCAGATACACTAAATCTACTAGAAGAGAAAGTGGGGAAAACGCTCAAACTCATCAGCACAGGTGACATCTTCCTGAACAGAACACCAACAGCTCAGGATCTAAGACCAACAATCAATAAATGGGACCTCATGAAACTGAAAAGCTTATGTAAGGCAAAAGACACTGTCATTCGAAAAAAACGGCAATCTACAAATTGGAGAAAAAAATCTTCACCAACCCCACATCTGACAGAAGGCTAATATATAAAATTTACAAAGAACTCAAGAAATTAAATGCCAAGAAACCAAATAATCCAACCAAAAATGGAGAACAGAGCTAAACAGAGAATTTACAAAGGAGGAATCCCTAATGGCTGAGAGGCACTTGAAGAAATGCTCAGCATCCTTAATCGTCAGAGAAATGCAACTCAAGATGACTCTGAGATTCCATCTCAAAATTAATTCTTAAGAAGGGCTGGATTTTATCAATGTTGTGTTCTCCAGATTTCCCATGGAATTGTAGATTGACTGTCTTATGTAAAATGTTCTTGAGAAAGAAAAATATGTACTGGACTCTGGTGTCCACCTTTGGGTTTAAATGTGTTTAAGGTCATAAAATTTATTGGGTATGAAATCATCAAGATAAAGAATAAACAATGATTAAGGGAGGGACAATTTTAAATTGAATAAAATTGGTGAGATACTGGGTTTGAAAGTTAGAGGTAAAATTGAATGCTAAAGTAGCAACTGAATCAAGGAAGTTAATGACAAGTATAGTTATCATACCCACCCATTTCTTAAACTTTCAGAGTCTGTCCAAGTAGTTGGTTTCTATATAATAACCCGGCCAAAGTTAGAAGCAACTGATTCACACTAGGATATTCTTTTTTTTTAAATAATTTATTTTTTATTTCTTCAAGTTACATCTCAATCACAATCCCCTCCCTACTCCCCCCTCCCTTCCCCCCC
>CAJQZJ010036578.1:17103-33618 GCA_907164525.1 Lophiomys imhausi
CCCTAAATAACAAAATTTTCTATTATCTATCAAATAACCAAAGGGGGGCGAACACCCTCCCCACCTTCTGGGGATGGGACGTTGTTCTCTTAAAATGACTTCCTGCTGATTTGGGACGTAGTAAACCTGTTTGGGGCCCAAATAAGAATGGAAAAATGGTTAAAAATGTTAATAGAATCATTTGATGTTCAGTCCCTTTGTGCTCAGCTATTTAGATGTCCTACGAAGTTCATAGACAGAAGCTGATATTCTGTCTTTACTGAAGATTTGGCTGGAGTAGTCTGTAGAGCTGAACGATCTTAGCGATTTTGAGTTGTTGTGGTTATAGACTTTTGAGGAAACTGCTATTGAAGAAGTCTGCAAGGCTGGATCATCTGGGCCACTTGTCTTCTTTGGTGTCTGATCTGTTTTCTGCTGAGGTTTCCGTTGTCCAGTTGTCCCTGGATTCCTTGAATGGATGCTTTAAATCTCCTGGAAAGATAAGAACAGAGCCCTGCCCTAATCCTAACTCTGGGACAATTACCTTTTTTTGGGGGGGTCAGGTAATATTTTTCCTGGAGCAAATTTGGTTTTTTTGATAATATATAAAGTATTACCTTTCAATCCGGATTAAAGAAGAAATTATTTGATATTTTGGAGCTAAACAAACTTTAGTGTATATATTTTGAGATCTCAAAGGACAATTTGTTTGAATTGAAGCCTGCCTTTTGTAAGTAGCTTTTAAACTTAAATCTTTCCAAATCCTATGTGCCTGTCTCTGCATTCTAAATTTTGGGATCAAAGACATGTGGTTTCCAACTGATGGGATTAAAGATGTGCTCCTCCACTCCTGGATCAAAGTTTTTCTCTGTTTAGAGCTTGTTTTGTATCACTAGGATATTCTTGATGACTTTTGAAAGGCATTGCTGTCTCATAGATAAATTTAGTAACTGGTAAACAAATCTTCATGAATTATCTTGTATCCTCTCTTCTCAGTGTAGGAACACTAGGATTATACACTTGTGTGTCACTTTGTCTGTCCACTAAATTTTAGGATTCAAACTCAGGATCCCAGGCATGTTTGGTAAATGCTTTACTCAGTGCCTTCTCACTGGTTCTGTTAAAAATGTAATATCAAAGTACTTTATTTATCTTACTATATAAACTTCTCGCTGATTTAGCTATAAAAATAATCTAAGAGGTAAATAAAATATGGAAATTTTACCTGAAAGCATGAAAAGTATAAAAACTTGGTCAAAACTTTAGAAAATACTAATTGCCGGGCGTGGTGGCGCATGCCTTTAATCCCAGCACTTGGGAGGCAGAGGCAGGCGGATCTCTGTGAGTTCGAGGCCAGCCTGGTCTACAAAGCAAGTCCAGGACAGCCAGGGCTGTTACACAGAGAAACCCTGTCTCGAAAAACCAAAAAAAAAAAAGAATACTAATTTAAATTAAATACTAATTTAAATATGATTCTAGAAAACACAACTCATGTGTCAATGTGGCATAAAATGGAATAATAGCCTGGTCTTTAAACTCATCTTTATAAATTAAAATTACAGACTAAAATATTTATAGTGTATTAGTAAATGTTTAATAATTTGTGAATAAATATCATTACTTAATAGAAAAATAAACAATATACCATAAAATATGCAAATAATTGGAAAAAAGCACCTCACACACAATACAGGAAATTACAAAATATGCTTAACATCATGGGTCTTTACACAAATATATGTTAAAACCACAGTGAAATGTACTGACATGCTTAATAACAACACTTAGAACACGGATAGTATTAAGTACAATGTAGAAGAGAAAAACTGATAGCAGTGGAAGGTAGAACATTTGAAAGCACTTTACAGATTTATTAAGCTCTTTCTCATGTCTATGACAACTTATCTGACAGAAGGAAGGAAGAAGAAGTTGATAATATCAGAGGGTATCACTGCATGGAGGTGGCATGAGAGCTTGGACCCTCCTGCAGTGGTGGCACGAGTTACATACAGGCTTGGTTCTGTTGCTGAGCATTGGGCATCTGAGACCACAAGAAGGGATAGGAGTTGATGTTAATGTCAGTAATCTCGAAAGCAGTCTATTTCTGTTCCCTAGAGAACTGGTCCAAGGCTTTTACCACCACTCCGAACAGGACAACAAGCCCAGGACAGAATGTTTGAAGTCATGAGCATATTGGGAATTCTTATATTCAAATCATAGCACATTTTATGAGAGCATAGGTACTGCTTGGAATAGAATCCAAGGTTGCAGACATGCTGGACAACTTCTTTGGTATTGAGCTCGCCCTCAGCTTTTTGTATTCTGCTGCAAAGTTTTGCCAATTAGCCCTGGTTGGCCTTGTCAATTCTAATGAATATTTTTCTCTTAAACTGTATCAGGGGGGACATGTATTCTCTTTGTCCAATAGGCTTGTAAGAATTTGATAATACAAGTAGAAAATTAATCAATGAAAGTCTCATTAAATTTCTAGGTATATTGAAGAAAAACAGCTATTTTGGTTTGTCGTCATTCCCTACAGGAACTTCCCTGTCAATCCAGGACTGAGAACAGAAGCATGCCAACTGGTGACCACCTGAAGTTGAATTCCACCTCATCTTCAGCCAAAACTAATGGATAGAAACCGTTCTTACCTTACAGAAATTTTCAGAATGAATAAATGTATATGAGTGAGCTCTTAAATGCATATTTGTAATGTAATGGCATTTAAGATCACCTAAAAATGAAAGTCAAGTATGTATTTTCAAGGATATTCCATTTCTATATCATTATTATGCTAAACTTGATCTTAACCAGATGGAGGAATGGCAAAGTCTGTTCTCAACAGATCCAAGGCCATGGCAGAGATTACAACAAAAAACATGGTAGTAATTACTGAACAACGTTTCCTCTAGCAATGCTTATTTTACTATTACATTAAAAAGGTTTAATTTCGTCCATAGAAATTAGTGAAACATTGGGGGGAGTGTATTGAAATATAGGAAATGCTGGAATTATTTATAAATGCATTGAGTTGGGAAGTGGAGAAAGACTGATTGTTATAGTCAACAGAAATTGTTCTGCACCTATGAAACATTATTTATCCTGAACTTCCAAATTATTATGCATAATAGTTGTCTTGATATTTTTGTTGGTTTGTGTTGAGGACTAAAACCAGAGCTTTGTACAATCTGAGCACAAAGTATTCCAGAGACCTAAGCTGTAAGATGAGAACCCAACTGTTGTATTAATTCTTGCTTTACTTGACTTTTTTCCTTAATAAAATCAGAACAATTAGCGAGTAAAAGAAAAATATTAGTTTATTTTTACTAAACATTCTCAAAGACCGTCGTCAATACTGCAGCAGCAAATGCCAGTTTCATAATAGAATCAACTGCTTCTCATACTGACATTAGAGTAAATGATATGATCTACCTCACTCCTCTCTCTCTGTCTCTCTGCCTCTCTGCTCCCTGTCGCTCTTCCTCTTCCCCTCCCCTTCTCCCTCTCTCTCCCCCCTTTTCTCCCTCTCTCTCTCCCTCTCCCTTTCTCTCTCTCCATCTCTCTCCCTCTCCCCTCCCTCTCCCTCTCCCTCTCCCTCTCTCTCTTCCTCTCTCTCTCTCTGCTTCTTTCTGTTAGTTCTTCAAGAGTTTCAGGGTTCATATTCACTCCTGCTCCATATGGCTAATCCAAATCCCCTTCTATTCTCACCACTGCCTCTACCCAGCACATACTACATTTCACCCCACCCAGCTTTGTATCATTTTATTAAATCTTTCAAAATCAATTTCTACTAACTCGTTTATAACACCTTCCCTTTTACTGTAGAATTACTTGTAATCATTTTACTCACTAACGTTTATATTTGTTGATAGCAGAACATTTGTTGATACCTCAAAGTCATTGTGAACAGTTACATACAATAGGGAATATTGGTTTATAATTTAAACCAGACATTTGGGCCAGGCCAATTCATTATGGTGATTATTTTTCAGGATCTTTTTAGTCTATTCTAGTTCATTTGTTTTGTTCGTGTTTCAAAGGTCTTCAGTACTGATTACAGGAGTTCATATACTCACTGTTTCTCTATAAATGAGGAAGAGTATGTGATTGCCTCTTGTTTTCTTTGAAATTTTCAGTAAGCTTTTTGACTAGCCCACTTTATGTTCAATTATTTGACTATTCACAGAGTTCATAAAAGACTTGTCAACTAAAGGGAGAAAGGAGTCCTGGATATCCACCAACAACTTTTCACTACATCTTCCCCAATTATACTGACTGTAGTTCACACCATTACATATATCTTTTAGCATATTCTTAACATTTTGGGATATGATAAATTGGTAATTTTTATGTTTAAAACTAATTTGTAGACACACCAAGGGCAACCATGGCATATGATAGATTATATCTCAATTCCTTGGCGTGTTTTCTGTTTTTCCATTTATCATCATTTAAAGAAAATGAAGTAGTGTCTTTTTGCATTTAATTTATAATAAAAAAATGGGATAGCTGGGTGGATGGCACATGCCTTTAATCCCAGCACTCGGGAGGCAGAGGCAGGCATATCTCTGTGAGTTTGAGGCCAACCTGGTCTACAAAGAGAGTCCAGGACAGCCAGGGCTATTACACAGAGAAACCCTATCTTGAAAAAAAAATGGGATCATCAATACTATTCTCTGTTTTATTAAATGTATGACATATCCAGAAATTACAGCTAACATTAGTAATGTTTTGTTCAACCATTTTTTTACTATTCTGTTATTTTGAAATGATGAGGTATAAATTTTACCAATAGCTTCATTATTCTCTTTGCAAATCACTAGGAATCTCTTTTTACATTATGACTGCCCTTTGAATATCACTAACAGAGTATTAATTAACTCAATAGTTCCTGGAATATTTATTTATAATTCTAACTATCAAGGAAATTGAGTCAAAATAATATACTACATGGATTCTCACGATTATTCTACCATTTAAAACCATTATTCTAAGGAAGCACAAGGAGAATAAAAATGATTGCCTGTGAGTTCTTTAACATTGATCATTGATCAGATTCTTAAGGAACCATGGTATTTCAGACTCACCACATTCCCAGTTTCAGCTTCATTAGTGTGAATACTATGGAGATAGGAAGGCAGAATGATCTGTGGTTTTGTTGCTGCCGGTGTTATGAGCACCCCAGTGTTTGTCTGATGGTATTTTGGAAGACCTTGTCAGATGTTGCTAAGCTGTGTCTTGTTGGAAAATTCAGTAATGATGTAGTCCACTGAGTTTCTCCCTGTTGAATTTTGGGAGCATAGGCAGGTCAATGGTGTCAAAGGAAAGAGAAGTAAAAAAGAAGACAGAGTACAACATGATGATGTCATGGTGTGAGGTAGCACTCCATAGATCTTGTAGATCTAAAGTACTAAACCAGAGACATTCTTTTAAATGATCCTCTGGTGGTCTGACACTGTGCTTCTGTGGATAAATACACATGTTACTAAGGCAGAAGATGTGAGTTTAGCCTGTACAACTATGACAGAAGAAGAAAACCAGTGTTGAATGAGTTGAATGTTGTCCTCTGATCAGCTAAACAGCCTGTGGCATGAGTACAAACACACACACACACACACACACACACACACACACACACACACACACAGAGAGAGAGAGAGAGAGAGAGAGAGAGAGAGAATTGCAATTGCAATGGATTTTAATTCAGAAATCATAATCATACCTTTATATTCACTCTATTTTTTCTTAAAAATACTCACTTATATATACATTAATAATGTTGAAAAACCATGAAACTACCAGGCATTACATTTATTAAATGGAAAAAAATAACAAAATATTGAACTATTTGGATTTGGTGTGCAAGAGGATTTAGAAGTGCTTCCAAGTTTATATCACATATCAGTCTAGAAGGAGATGGTGGGGAAGCATAGTTTAGAGTGCATGCTCATTTGTGAGCTAAGTCCACATATCCTCAGGTCAATGCATTTAGAAGAAATGAAATGATTCAAGATTTTATGAGTCTGTCTTTTGCAAATGTGGTTTTGGAAAAAAATGCTGTCCTATTTGACATATTTTCCTTTGAGGCATGAGTAATAAACACAGATATATGGAGGAAAGAATTTTATATCAAGTTTTAATGAAAGGTTAATTACTTCAGCATCAATAAGTCATTTACTAGGAAAGGTATTCTAATTCATAACTGCAAGGTTTGATGTGTGCTTCTTTTTATTACAATGACAGGAGAGAAAGCTCAATACAATCAAACAAAATAAAACTATTAATAGCTTGGTGCTTCTTGATGCTAAGAGAGTCCTGTCAAAACAGAATCTGATTTCGAATGACCTTGGTCAAAGACAACTAGTACAGAAATTCAATTACCTGCTACATTAGAGTAATAATGAGTCCACTTTATTACAGGATGTAACATCCAGAAGAGACAAATCCCAAGGGTACCAGTTAGTAAGTCTGCCACAGAAGCAGCAGCAGAGTGACAGGATTTGCAAAAATCTGAGAACTTAGTGCAGTAAGTTTCTTGGTGTTGTAAGGCTGTGCACAGAGTCATTACTCCTTTACATGAAACTTCAGAATACCTGAGAGATAGAGATGCTACTAATAGTTTCTCTGTACATGCCAAACAATGTAGGGATGTTTTGACATACAGGACTAGTTGGCAAATGTATTCATGCCCTTTCATCTTTTCTTTTCAATTTTCTTTTTGTTTTTTGAGGTAGGATGTCATACTGAAGCCTCAGATAGTCTGGAACTTTCAATATAGTCCATGATAGACTTAATCAACTTTGATCAACAAGATCATAGTTTATCAGCCCTTTCTAGCTCAGCCTTCTCTGCTGGAACCCAGTGTGGCCACAGCCTGCAGTACAACTGCATCTGAGTATTCATGTTTTTATTTTATCCCCATGCTTTTGATAAGTGACTTTTGTGCAATGCGAAGGCTTGTCATTTATTAAACTTTGGAGAGTCTTGTCATTTGCTGTGTCCAAAATGAATGAGACACAGTCATGCACATTTGCCACTTGCAAAGACCTTTCTCACTCCTTCCTTAGTTGGATGCTTGCAATGTCTACTTTTTGTTTTTCTTTTTTTTTTAATTTTGTGATTTTTTAAAAAAATATCTTTTGATACAGAGCCACTGCTATGAATCTCACACTTCCCTTAAACTTTCTATGTAGCCAAGGACAACCTTGAAACTCTGATCTTTCTGCTGCCACCTCTCAAGTACGGAGATTGAGACAAATACAATTGTTCCAGACTTATGCAGTGCTGAGGATTGATCATAGGGTTCCATGCATGCAAGGCACTCTACCAAACAATATATGTCCAGAATACATAGTTTGATATGAAATAAAGAAGATCAGATTTACAGAAGATAAGAAAACAAATTGAGTAGGAAGTCGAATGATTCATCCCAAGAACTAAAATGTGGCAGAACTCATTTGACCTCAGCAAGATCATAGTTTATCAGCCCTTTCTAGCTCAGCCTTCTCTGTCTGAACCCAGTGTGGCCACAGCCTACAGACTAGTTGTATCCACGTGACTCAGTGACTTGTGAGCCAAATAATGTTTGCTATGTTGAACTTTCAAGTTTCACAGCAATGACTTCCTTAGCAACAGATAATTGATATTATTGATTATACTGTTCTAGAATAACTCTACCTTTTTGGTTTTGTTTGCTTCAGCTAAAAGATCTCTCCCTTTCACTGTACACATTGGTATTGCATAGGAGTAGCTCAGGTGACATTTGTAGTTAGTAGTAGCAGAAATACAGAAAAGAAATCAAACTTCCTTATCACAAGGAAAAACTTGTCCCACTGAAATATTTCATTGTTCTCTTACTGTAGCAAAGAATATAATGCCATAGCATCTCCTGTTTTACCTCAGTTTCCTTCACCACCCATACTAATATCAAATAAACACAGAGAATTGGTAGCAGAACACACTTTCTTCTATTTCTGAATGGCCCTTGCATATCAGAACCTTCCTATTAGGGCAATGACATATACTAAAAGCATACTCTAGTAGGTCTTCAGAATGAATGTTTCCGTTTGATAAAAAGTTTCCTTGCTCTATAATCTGATTCAGTCTGATACAGATGTATAAGATTCACCCTCATACATGATTCTTCATGGAGAATATATCACCTCTTGTCAACAGTCCTTTGTGCCTCCACACCATCTCAGAATGGCTTGCCATCTGCCATTCCCAACATAATGCCTGTGTTCCACATTCCATATATGCAGTGCAATGCACATATAAGCCTCCAGGACTTTTATGTTTTAGTCTTAGTAATGGTAAACTGAAAGTGTATTTATTGTCCCAAGATGCTAAAGAATATAATATATACTTCAAGCATATGTTGTTGAAAAACTTCTTATTATTGAAGTAAAGGGCCATGAGAAAATCAGAGTATAATTTTCAAAAATGAATAGTATGTATTGATCTAAAAATCCTTACATTGACTGAGAAATATCAGTTTCAGGTGATGATTCCAATTCTGGCTTGGTGGAAGAGTCAGAGGCTCTCAGACATACCCAGGAGGGAATACAGAAATTGTATGGGCTGCAATGAGTGTAGAGCTTAAGTCCAGTCTGTGGAAGCAATAACCTTAGTCCTAGAGGCTCTGAGGAAACACATATTTGACAGGAGCAGTTAGTGGATGCAGATAGTGAAGACTGAATACAGATGAAGTAGTTTCCAGCACTAGAGTTGAATTAATGGCTAGACACAGAATGCCTGGGTTGAGCCCAAGCTGAGCTGTGTAAATTCTGTGACTTATAAATGTTGTAAAATGTTGGTTTCTGTGAATAAGTAGTAGTTTTACCTTTAATGTTGTTGTAAAAGCTTCCTATTTTATTTTCTTTTTCTTTTTTGTTTTTAGCATGTATTTATTTATTCAAGATACATCTCAATCATAGTCCCCTCCCTTCTCCCCCTCCCAATCCCACTCTCCTACCTATTCCCCTCACCCTCCTATCTGCTACTTTTTCTTAATTTAAGGGGTATCCCCCCCCCCACAAAGAGCTCCCAGTTTTAGTCCAACAAAAGGCTCTTATAACAATAAACACACTATAATAAAATAAGAATAATTAGGCCACAATTATAGGACATTCCCAATGCCCAGTCCATACATATTTGGTAACTGCTATTAATATTCTATTTTCTATCTATCTCAGTGAGTTTAAAGTTCTACATCTAACTCAGTTTCCATCCTAACTTGCATTAACAACTTAAAAATATCTTCTTACACCTAGACCATTCTTTTAGTTCCTAACCAACTTAAAACTTAACTATGAGACTATAGCTATCTAGTCTTCAACCACATGAGAGACCAGAGAAAGATAAACATATCTGAATAAACAGGAAGTGCAGAGCCAGCAGCTTCCAAAACTAAGAAATGACAGAAACCTGACTGCCTGGACAGTCCCCAGTTTCTCTCAATACATTAGAGTATCTATCTTCAGCCTTTTGGCCCAGTATCTCTGACAGACATTAATTGTAAAGCAGGAATTACGAAGGACTTGCCTACCCTGTCTTGACAGAACTAGGTTGTCAACTTACCTGCTTCCAAGTTTTGTTCTTTTTGGACAGGATTCTGTCTACAGTTAAAGCAATGGAGTTTTTTCTTGCCCAGTGACAAGCTTGACACTATTGCAACCATCTCCAAATGGAAATTCCTCGGTGTTCATCATCTGCTTGGAGTAGAATGGAGGGTGTTTGCTGTCAGGAGCTGACATGTCTCAATATCAAAAAATCTTAAGTTAAGAAAACATCTTTGAATGCCATATTCTACAAATCTCTTCATATTTTTTAATACCATCTATCTATTTCCATATATTTGGATAAGCAAATGTTGTTTGTCTCTTAGCAACTTGATTTCTAATTAACTTAGAAAACACATGTGATAAACTACCATAGTGCCTAACAAAATGACATGTTTGAATGACTATTAGTTTGCATTTCTTAATTATCCTAAACAGTTTTTGACAGTTGTTATCAAAAGGCCAAAACTTCACATTGCATTTTTTTACTGTTTATTTATTACTTAAATTTACAACTCCATCACAGTCCCCTCCCTCCACCGTTCCTGGGCCTACCCTGTCACAGTCCCATCCTCTCCCCCCCTTCTCCTACCTATCCTACTCCTCCAGTGTGTGCGGTGCCCTACATAAAAGCCCCCTTCAGTTCAGCAGCCATATGAAAGCTAAGGACTTCCTTTTGGACTGAGAGCCAACATGACAGCTCCAATAGGACAAAGTGTCCCACTAACAAGTAACAAAGTCTATGTTCCTGTTCCTTTCAGTCTGTTGGTTATAGGACACTTATCCTGTACTATATGACTAACATCCAACTATAAGTGAATAGATGCCATGCACATCCTTCTGGGTCTGGCTTAGCTCACTCAGCTAGCTTTTCTAGCTCCATTTGACAGCAAATTGCATGATTTCCTTGTTTCTGATGGCTAAGAAGTATTCAATTGTGTAAATTTACCACAGCTTTTTTATCCAATGTCAGTTGAGGGACATCTGGGTTGTTTCCAACTTCTAGCTATTACAAATAAAGCTGCTTTGAACATAGTACAGAGCTAAACCTAGAATAAACAAATGAGGAATCTATAATGGCTGAGAGACACTTGAAGAAATGCTCAATATCCTTAATCCTCAGAGAAATGCAACTCATGACTACTCTGATATTCCATCTCACACCTGTCAGAATGACTAAGAACAAAAACTCAAATGACACCACATGCTGGCCAGGTTGTGGAGAAAGGGGAACACTCCTCCATTGCTGGTGGGAGTGCAAACTTGTACAACCACTATGGAAATCAGTCTGGAAAATATCTTAGAAAACTTGGAATAACTCTACCTCAAGACCCAGCTATACCATTCATGGATATACATCCAGACGATTCCTCATCAATCCATAAGGACATCTCCACATTGTATTTTTAAGCATTACATAGGTACAATACTTTAAAAAGGGTTAAACTTAATTTTATTACCAATATACAAAGATCAATACCAATGTAGCCAAATGTAATCTTTATTTTGCATCAATATACAAAGATATAAGAGCATATTCAATAATTTATCATTTTTTCTTTATCAGTCCTATATTATATCTACATCCCCTTTTTCAAGTCTTTTTCCCCCTACATAGGAGAGAAAGAAGAATAGAGAAAATAAAAGGGGAGAAATTCCTGGGTCTAACCTCTAACCTATTTAGTAAGATCATGTAACAACTTTTTTTTTTAATAATTTATTTTTTATTTCTTCAAGTTACATCTCAATCACAATCCCCTCCCTACTCCCCCCTCCAGGCCCACCCTTCCACCCTCCTCCCCCTCAACACCCCCATCCTCTTCCCTTCTTTTTTTTTTTTAGTTTAAGGTATTTCTTTTTCCCCCCCAACAGCTCTCCCTTTCAGTCCACAAAATGGTTCTTTTTCTTATAACTACAAATACAATACAAAACAACAGAAATAAATAGGCCACAATTATAAGAGTTATATGGCTTAGCATACATTCCCAATGTCGAGTCCATATGTATTTGGCACCTGACTTTAACATTCTACTATCTAACCATCTCCATGAGTTTAAAGTTCTATATCTAACTCAGAACTTGTAACCAATCCTCCTAAGTAACAACAAACATCTATAACCCATCAAATGACCAAAGGGGTGGGAGAAATCACCCACCCCACCTTCTGGGAAAGGGACTTGGCTCTCTTAAAATTACTACCTGCTGATTTGTGTTGTAGGAAATCTGTTTGGGGACCAAATAAGAATGGAAAAATGGTTAAGTAAGCTAATAGTAACGTTTGATGTTCAGTCCTTTTATGCTCAGCTACTTAAATGTCCTAAGAAGTTTGTAGTCATAGGGTGAACTTCAGAGCTTTACTTAAGTCCTGGCTGAAACAATCTGTGGGGCTGGACCATCTTAGTTAGCCATTTTGAGTTCTTCTCGTTGCAGAATTTTTTAGAAAACAGATATTGAGGCAGTCTGAGAGACTGGATCATTTGGGTTACTTGCCTACTTTGATGTCTGGTCCCTTTTCTTCAGAAGTTTCAGTTGTCAGTTGTCCCTGGACTCCTTAGTTGTATGCTTTTAATTCCTAGAAAGATAAGAACAGAGCCCTGCTCTAATCCTAACTCTGGGGCACTATTTTTTTTGTGGGGGGGGCAGGTAATATCTTTCCTAGAGAAAATTGACAATATAAAAAGCATTATCTTTCAATTGAGATTTAAAAAGATTCTTTTGATATTTTGAAACTAAACATACCTTTAAGTGTGTATATTTTGAGATCGCAAAGGACAAGTCACTCTGAATTTCAGCATGCCTTTTGCCAGCAGCTTTTAATCTTAAGTCATTGAAGATCTTATGTGCCTGCCTCTGCCCTCCAAGTATTAGGATCAAAGGCATGTGCTTCCCAATTGTTGTTATTAAACCTGGATCTAAGTTTTTCTCTATTTGGAGCTTGCTCTGTATCAGGCTGGCCTTGAACTCAGAGATCTGCATGTTTCTGTATCTAGTATGTTGGGATTAAAGGTATATGCTTCTCAAGTGATAGGATTAAAGGTGTGAACTATCACCAACCTGTTCATTGTAACTCTAGAATTTAAAAGACAACTAACTCTATAGTGATCCTCCTGTCTCTGCTGGAGTTAAATGCATGGGCTGATACCACCCTTCTCAAATATTTTTTCTTAGCTCCAAATTATTTCAACTGTTAGAGATTTAGAAAACCAGGTTGAACTGAAGTAATGCTTAATTTACTTACAACATTCTGAACCTCTTAACTGCCATTTTAGTTCCACACAATGAAAATATCATTTATATATAGTTAAAAAAACTTATAAGCTGATATCCAAGAGTGTGTGAGCTATATGGCAACCTGCAGTCTAACATTGTAGCCTGAAATTAAGATCATTTTTCCTTTCATGCCAGTAAGGCAAGTATGCTTTTGGTAAATTATCATTTGAAATTTTTATATTTTATTTTCATTATATTTTTAAGCTTAGTTACCCCTTTCTCAAAATTAATTTGTTTTTTTTTAAGGTACCTCTCGAACAATTTCCTCCCTCTCTCCCTCCCTCTCTCCCTCCCCCCTACCTACCTCTTTCCCCCCTTCCCTCCCACCCCTCCTCACTATTCCTTTTCTTGGTACTCTCCTTCTCCTCATATGAGGTTGGCCCTCACATGTCACACTCCCTCAGTTTGTCAGTCATGTGAGGGCCTAGAGCTTCCTCTTGTACTGGGGCTTGCTATGGCACCCCATCTAGAGTAAGGTGATCCACTAACCTGTAACAGGTTCCATGACTCACTGCTGGGAGGAGTTTTTCCTGGGATAGTTATGCTAGGTTCCTATCTGTTTGGATAGTTGTCCTGTGCTATATGGTTAATATCCACTTACAAGAGAATACATATCATATTTTATTTTATTTTTAAGAAGCTTGTTTTCTTGTATGCATATGATTTCAGGCTGACAACTTGGTACCTGGTAACTCATTTGGGGATTGATCCCTGAGGAAAACTCTTTTCCCCTGCTGGCAGAATTTCTCTGTTGTCTGTTGTGATTTATGCAGTTGGGCCCCATCAGATTTTCTCCTTCCGTGTAACTTTTCTTTGTCAATTCTGGACAATCAAGAACTATTAGAAAATAAACCCTGG
Organism: Lophiomys imhausi; assembly: GCA_907164525.1. NCBI lineage: Eukaryota > Metazoa > Chordata > Mammalia > Rodentia > Muridae > Lophiomys > Lophiomys imhausi. Next base: position 30,771 of record CAJQZJ010036578.1, read on the forward strand.
TTTATTTTATTAAGAAAATTCCTCCATCAGAATGGTTGCACACAGGTGAAGAATTTCTTGATTCATGATTGATGTGCGAGGGTCCAGTCAGTCCATTGTATGTGATACCACTTCTAAGCAGATGAACCTGGTGCATGTAAGAAAATAAAATGAGCAAGCCATGAAGACCAAGTGAGTAATATTCCTTCATTATCTCTGCTTCACTCCTAGTCTCTGGGTTCTTGGCTTGAGATCCTGTTCAATTTCCTTTGTAATGTGAAACTAAAATCTGAAGTAATCCTGTTGCTTCACAGATTACTTTTGGTCATAGTGTGGAATCACAGCAATGGAGCATAAACAAAGACAACAGCCAGCATCATATTGTGAATTTAACTTTGTCTCTGTGCTAGAAAATAATAAGACTGCATTGTTCTTGTTGTTCACTACTCTAAATTCCTCCACTTAAAAAATCTGTAACTTTCAGCTGTTTGTCACTATATAGTTGTCTAGCACACATTCAGAAAAAAAAAGAGAAAAAATTTATAAGGATGCTTTCATTCATTCTTAAAAATTTCTTTTTCTTTCACTACCTATATTTTTCATGAATTTTTTTCCTAGTACCTACAGAAGATAGTATGTTATTTATCATATTGCTTCAGCAAAGAATAGAAATCTTAACTTTATTATCATGTTTTATTTTTAATGTTCTTCATGTCAAAATCATGGATATTTTAGAGAATAATTTGTAGTTATTAATACCTCAAATAATTTTACTTAGTAGAGTATTTTGGAAATATAAATATATTTTCTTTTCAATCAGGTACTATTTTCTAATTATTTAAACATGACATTTTATATTCTTTTTACTTGATCAGTCTTGGATGGATAACTATTCAAAACAGGAAAAGTGTTTTCAATTTATAATACAAAATCCAAATTACTTTCTCCAGTTTCCAGAAATCATGTTTTTCACCTTTAAAAGAGTTTCTTATCCTTTTAGGCTTAAGAAAAAGAAAGAGCACCCAGTGCAAAATATCTTGAGTGTTCTTCCCTGGTGTATCCTCTGGCTCAAAGCCTCAGCTTGTTGGAGGTAGAAAGACTAACACAGTTCTTAAGATACCGAAGTTGGGGAGGAATGCCTTATGGCGGAGATTAGGGAGATTAGGAACCCAAATGTAAAGAACAGAGAATGCCATCTGAGACAAAGGCAGGAACAGAAGCAAGAAACAGAGTCTGAAAAAAGCAGGAACATGATAACTGGTGGCCAGAGCCACTGTGATCTGTAAGGCTCTGAGTGCATTAAGGAGATAGAGTGACAAAAAAAGTGACACCAATGGCCCAACTTCTTTCCACTGGACTCCAGCTCCTCCCATAGTGTCTTGGGCTGTATTGTATTAAAGCCAAATCTTTAATACATTACTCTTTGGAGACATTTCATATTTAAACAATAACTGTTATACTTCTCACTATAAATGAAGATAAATGTAAAATTATATAAATTTGAAATTCAGTGAAATTTTAGTACATGAATCTTCACTAACTGTGAAAATTAATATTTCAGCACTAAAAGCTAAACTTATTTACAAAATTGTTTTTTAACTTCTTTTAAAATGTAAAGTAACTAAAAATATCTAAGTACTAATCCAATTGAATTTCCTGATTTTATTTGCCTATAAATAAGTAGGCTAAGAACTTGCTTCTTTTTTTTTCTGATTTCATTCTTATTTTAACAGAAACAGAAAATTATAGAAGGTGATGGCTATTTTAATCACATTAGTCATATTTCTTGGGAATAATTATGTGCTTGTTTTAGTAGTAAATAAGTGTCATATCACATTCAGATATTGTTGTGAATTCTCTGCCACCTAGATTCCTAAAGTTCCTGTGACCAAATGGTTGTAACCCAAGGGCCAACATAATGCCAAGATCAGGACAACAGATACTAAACACTAACAGCCTCAGGACTCAGAGTCCCTGTAGTTAGGATCTGCTGTGTTTTGCATACAAGACAAAGGGATTTCCTGGCTCTGGCTCAGTCACAGACCTTTTTGGTCCCTCACCTGACAACTTGGAGTGAGGGATAATGAATGCAGCTCTAGAAGTAGGAAGGAGAATGGAAGTAGTAATGAATGAAAGTTATCAAGTGCTGACAATAGAAGCAAGAGACTTGGAAGGCCGCTCTCCCTATACACTTTGCAGCCCTGGCAACTGAGATGGAAAATGTGAGCAAGTGAATGAGGCACCAGCCTTTTACCTTACTGTACTGTAGCTCTTGAAGATTAATGACATTCTGTTCTTTTTGAACTGCACGTGGGATGGATGAAAATGGCATGCGGTTTTCTTAATGTGCTAGGTTAGTATCTTGATTTATAAGCTGCATGGAGCTTTCCATCAAAACTACAAAAAAGGTTTTATTGTTGCTTAGAATGGCATTCTGACTTTTGTCTAAGAATGAAATGTGATTTAAAGTATATAGCCTTCTTGAGAGGTAATCCAAACCCCTCCCTGCAACCGATTTCACAACTTATTTCAAATAAGTATCTCAATTTAGTTTGTGGCAAGTACATTTTCAGTTTTTGAGATTTATGTTGGTTCTGACAATAACATCACCAAATAATGGTTGTGTACTAAAAAGGAGGTGCTTCTTTTTGTCTTTGGCAATGTAACAGCTAAGCAAGGGGATAATACACAAAAACTAAATGTCCACTGTGTGAACATGAGCTAGCTCCCATGTAGGACTTCAGCTAACACATAACCTAGTGGATGGAAAAATCAAAAGAATGATAGTCTAACTAATGTAAGTCAAATTTTTAAAAGTGATCAATAATTAATCATGAATATTTCTAAATATTCTTGCATATAACTAAGA
>CAJQZJ010036584.1:0-36425 GCA_907164525.1 Lophiomys imhausi
TGTGTGTGTGTGTGTGTGTGTGTGTGTGTGTGTGTGTGTGTGTGTGGGTAGAAGCTGCCCCTCTAAGGACAGTGAATTAATATTCTTAAAGTGTCCCCAACAGACTTATAGTATGATGCACAGGAGGCAAAGTCCTGTAACTGACTGGCAAGATCCAATCATGTGCCCATGTTAGAGGATGAAGGGCTCACTGAGGTGGCTCTAATGTCACATAAGGACACCATATACTCTTGTTCCCTTTTTCAGTGTCACTGACTACTGACTACTACTATTTACTGACCTCCAGGAGCACAGAGATAGTGGGCCAACATGTCTTTGAGCTCTGAGTTGCTAGCATAGCAGATCTGTTGGGAGAAGCATAGATGTGTCGGGAGCCCTAGCCCCGAGGGTGGGAGTTTTATGGCTGAGGACTGGGCCAAGGTACATATATAGAGAATCTTTCCAGGACTCATTTCCTGGTAAGGATCAAAGTCTTTGAGTTAGAAGAGGACCAGGGCTGGGTATGGCTCTATAGAGACACACAGTCCCAATGTAAGCTGTCTGGATATTTGAACAACCATTTTAGGTGTGGTTCACCAAGCCCCAGGAGCCAGGAAGTATATTCAGGCCACTTAAGGAGGAAGAGGTTGGGGCCAGAGCAGGTCAACTATTAACTCTACTGAGTTTTTCTCTCTCAGTAAGTGTGTGCCCTGGCTGAAAGGAGCTGCTTCTTCACCTTGTCCCATGGGGCAGGAAGTAGCATTCTCTAGGTTAGGGAACCTGAGATGCTGTCTAGCTGGAAATATGGAGAGATTTGGAAGCAGTTGGGAATTTGAATTTTTTGGAATTTAGCATTGAAGGTGTAAGCTGGCTGTCCCACACGGAGGCTTGGTTGAGGGTAAGGATGCTAGCAAGCTCCTGTGAAGAGCAGTCTACAATCTATATGGGTCTGAATGCCCACCTGAGCCGGTGAGGATCCAGGATGACCTCTTTACCTGGCACAGGGTGGAGGCTCTCATACTGGTTGATGCCTAGAAAAAGAACCAGGGACCTGACATCCATGTCTCTCTCCTCACAAGCTCCCATTTCAGGCAGCGTGGTTTAAGTTTAACCTCATCCTGGGCCTTCCCAGCTCTCTTAGCCAATCCCTTTAGTCTTGGCCCCTATAGGATGCTGGGGACCTTGTCTTTTAGAAATGACCCCAGTTTGTGGCTGTCTTGGTAGACAGGCTCCCTGCTGGGGACGAGAGTTCTCCCTGGGCCTTGGTTTGGGGTGAAAATGCCGTGACATCCACCAAGTAGTACTTTGCTCTTTAGCTTTCGGACTCATGTCTGAGGCGAGTCTTGGGTCTTGGTTGCCTCCAGTCACTCTGGAATTCAATTTCAGAGTCATATTTGAGGCGAGTCTTGGGTCTTGGCTGCCTTCGGTCAGAGTCATGTTTGAGGCTAGTCTTGGGCCTTGGCTGCCTTTGGTCACTCTGGAATTCAATTTCAGAGTCATGTTTGAGGTGAGTCTTGGGTCTTGGCTGCCTTTGGTCACTCTGAAATGCAAGGCTGGCTTCTGTTAGGACCCTCCAGTGAGTGCCTTGTGTTCAGATCTGAGGTGGCTGGGCTGGACACCCTTACAGCTCTCTACTGAGCCTCCAGCAGAGAGGCTGTGTGCACCTGTCTAAAGGAACACCACTTTTTCTACATTGGCCTAGGAGTCAATCCTGTTCCACACAGTATATCCACTCCTCTGTCTGGCAGTCTCTGCTTAGCCTGGATCTTATCACTGCTATCATCCCAATGCAGCAGAAGCTTGCTGGTAAGTATGGGAGTGAGTGGGGATCTGTCCCAGTCTCCAAATCCTTCTAACCAATCTGTAGCAACTATTTGCCCAATATCAGCCACAGTACCTGAATATACAGAGGAAAAGACAGAGACCCACCTGTGGGAACTCTGTAGAGGAGAAGCAAACACATGTCATTAAATCATGACTTGTTTGAGGAGTAAAAAAAGAAAAAAAATGCTTCGTAAGAAGACAGAACAGGATAAATGAAGACTGGGTAGAGGAGGGTATGGCCTCCATTGGGTGAGCTCAGTGCCAAGGCTCTTATGTGAGCCCTGGGCCTCTGTGATCAAGCCTTGGCTTACAGCTGTAGGTGAGTGTGGCGAGTAGGTGCTGAAGAGGGACATGGATCTAAGTAAGAAAGAGACTTCCTGGAGTGCTGTAAGCTCAGGTGGGAACTGGGGAAGGGAAGGATAATGATCCAATGTCATGGTGCAACCAGGTAAGCCCAGGCTCCTCCTTGGCAGTAGAAATTTGCAGTAACTGGTGGTACAGTGAGGAAGAGTAGTGTCCCCAAGCAGGCCAGTAGCTGTAATGTGAGAACTGTCCCCAAACCCCTCCTTTCTTCTCCTATTGAGACAGCACAGCTTTGTTGTTGGCTCCAGCATGAGGTCCCCCGTGGCAAAAAGGTGAGACCCCAGAGTGATCCATATTTTTCCCCAGGGACACACTCTGCAGACCTCACTGCTGATTCTTGAAATAGGAGCCCTTTATGGCCACCCACCCATCATCCGCCCCCATGCACCCAGCTGTGAATTTCACAGGCATCTGTATCTAATTAATGATCCGTGTCACATATAAAATTAGAGACAGGGTCCTGCCCCGGAAGAAGCTGGAAGCCATCTGGGCTAGGCACACACACCATCTGCCTGCACCCCTGAGGATGGCATGTGTGACAGAGGAGTGAAGTGGTGGGCATTCTGTGTGACACAGCACCGGGAAGAGAAAGGGATGAGCGGATGGTGTGGAGCAGCTTGGATTAAGCAGATGCAGACCAGCCCGCGAACAGCTGCCTGGATGTTAGGCGGCCCTAGATCCTGGCAATGACAGAGGCCCGAGATGAACAGTCCGCTTTCTAGAGTAGACCTCCTCAAAGCACTGCTGTGTCCCACGATACGGCTAAGGGCCATGTGGCCTTGGTGTGGCCTAGGTCCAGGTTGATGTCCAGAACCGTGCGTGTTGTTGCCTGAGGGCTTGCAGATGTTCATGGCCTGTGCCAAGGCCTGAGTCCATGTTCCTATTTGTGGGTCATGCTGCCCCATGTGGATGTGAGTGGCCTGCATTGCCACCTGAGACCATAGTGGTGACCAGGTCTAGGCTGCTAACAAGGGGCCATGTCTGGGTCCATGGTCCTACTGCGGCTGGGTTTGTGTTGATGTCGAAGGCCACGGGAATGTCTGTGGTCTGTGCAGCAGGCTAAAGCTATGTTGATGTTTAGGGGAGGGAGCACATGGATGTGGGTGGCCTGTGCTGCCACCTGGGTCCATGGTGATGTCCGGGCCCATGAGGGCCAAGTTTGGGTTCATAGTCCTTTGTAGGTGGGTCTGCGTTGATCTCTGTGGCCTGTATTGCCACTGAATTCCCCACAGATGCCCAGGGTTTATGCTGCAGCTGGAAGTCATGCTGATGTCTGTGATCCCAGCTGCATTGGAGAGCCTTATTTGGTCCATGGCCCTACTGTAACCAGTAGCCCTGCTCCAGGTCTGTACTGACACCAGAAACCATGGGGAAGCCATAATCTATGCTCCCACTGTCTGTAAAGAGGAAATAAGGCACTTTTTCAGTGATATCAATCAATGACTTCAGACACACAGTTGAGAAAGAGGGAAAAGGAAGATTTCTGTGACCACCCCCACTCTACCCCACCCCTTCAAATAGTAGCAGCCTAGACAGGAAGCCAATAGAGAGAATTCTTAAAACTGTGATAGGACACTGGAGTGTCAAATGACTTCCAGCAGAGATGTGGGAGGAGAAAGACACAACTCCACTTAGGGGCAGGCTACTGAGAGTTTGGCCACACCCCACAAATAGGACTCCCCCCCCCCCAGGGAGAAGGTAATAAGGGCGGGGAGAAGACAGGGAAGGACCCGGAAGCAAATGTGATAGGGGTGTATGATGTGACATCCCCAAAGAATCAAGAACAATATTATGTTGGGAAAAACTTAGAGACAGGAGCTCTGTGGAAGTAGAAGCTATGAGGACTCATTCTGATGCGACACACACTCCGCTCCGCTCAGATCGCTGGTGCAGAGAGAAAGGGAGAGAGGCCTCTGTCCATACAGAAAGGTAGTCCTCAAGGAGAAGAAGCTTTTGGGTGTGGGGGTCTAGCCTGGACTGGATGTGGTGAGAGAGACCATGAAACAGCAGAAATGAGTTGGATGGGGTGTGGGAGGCTGCCTCCTGGAGAGTGTTGTAGCTACGTAACACCCCAGGCCCAGCAACAATCACCCCTGCTTTGAGCCAATCAGCCTGTGTCTCCAGCAGGCTGACAGGGCTCCTTGGAGTTTAGAGAACATATTGTTACCAAACTGTATCCCCTAGGGCAGCTGGACAAGGACCTGTAGACCAAGATGGCCACACCAGTATCACGTACTACTACTAACATCCTCACCTAAATCCCCAGAGGCCTTGGTGTCCCTGGAAAGGAAAGCACTTCAGGGATGTGGCTTCTCAAGTCCTCAGGTCACACATAACCTCTGCACAGGTGTCCCCGCAGAGCTAGCTGGGGTCTCCAGATCCCTGATGGGGCTCTAGTTGGCCTCTCCTGGACCATTTTTACATCTCGGCATCTCGCCATTAAATGTTTTTCAATTCTTGTTATGATTAATAGAGAAATTTAAATTTTTCCTATTCGCTGTATTATTCTGTGTGTCTATCCTCCCTTGTTTCTGTTGGGAATCTTTTTTTTTTTCTATTGATTTGTGGGAGCTCTGTGTATACAACCAGCATCAAGACTTTGTGGTTCATTTGCTGACATTGCCATTGTACCTTTCTAATGGTGCTATTTTGGGCACGTAGAAGTTTAAATTTTGTTTTTTTTTTTTTGTTTTGTTTTGTTTTTTACAAAGCTGAATCAGTTGTTTCCTATAGGCTTTGGAGCTTGTCTCTTGGCTGCTTTCCCAAGAGGGTGAATACTTCATTTAGTGTTGTCTTCCAAAATTTTTATAATTATGCTTTTTGTTCCTAACCTAAGTTTATTTTGGGGTATGGGGTGAGACAGAGTGGAACCATGTTTCCACATTAAACCTTAGATATCTTGAGCCCTGGAGGACACAAATTATAGCCTAGAGGGCTGGAGAGACTGGGGCCAGCTCCCTGGACTGGAGTCCAGCCTGCATTGAGGCTGGGTGCCGGCTGGTGGCTGAGCCTCCAGCCCTCTTCTCCAAGTGCATGGTTGTGCAGAGCAGTGCCCTCTGGTGAAGGTCTCAGATGCTGTCTCAGCCTCAGTGTGTAACAACATGCTGCCACCGTGTACTGGGTTTGTCATCTTGCTTCTTCCAGCAGAGAGGAAAGCAAGGGAAGTAACCAGTTTCTCAAAGCCTCTAGGTTGCTTGGTGAGTGAGCACCACATTGAACTTATAGCTTGCCCCCCCCCACCCCCAGGTCCTCCCATCCTGGTGCTCTGGGACACAAACAAGCCTCAGGCACTGAGGGACACCCTTCTGACAAGAGACTCCCATCTATCTGGACTACTGCTCTGAAGCGCTGTTTCTTGCTCTCATTCAGACCTATGAGGGCTGTCGCAACGTGCACTATATCAAACCTAACTTTACAAGCCTTAGGAGGCATCTGTGAGCCTCTGGCCTCCTTCCTCCTTTTCCCCTAGCTTGCTGTGGCAGTCTGCTAATTGTTCAGAGGCTGGTAGGCAGCCTCCTGCTGAAAGTGTGCATAAAGAGGTGGGAACAGGGACAGCAGTCTGTCAGGAGCTGGCTTAGAGTTGGTGCTAAGAGTATAGGACCCACTGAGCAGGCCAGTTGGACAGTCCTGGTGCCTTCAGGCCACTGCCACCCAGGGCACTGACAGATACTTGCTATAAGTCCTCCAGGCCTGATTTGGGCCCAGATGTTCATGCAGGCCTGAGTGCATATTTGTCTGAAAGGGAGATATTGCCCTCAAGATATTCTGGCTCTCTGGGACCCAGAAAGTTAAACCTTAGGTCCTTTCTTGCTCAGAAGCCCTGCCCACCCATACAAGGTCATCAGCAGTTGGTGGGCAGTAGCAATAATCCACAGGAGGACACAGAAGAGCCAGTGTTCAGCCATAATCCCTGTCAGAAACAGTGTGTTCTTTCTCAAAATGGATGTGTTTATTAGTCAGAAGGACCTGACAACTGAGTTTCCTCTTTTTCAAAATGAGTGGTCTGCAAGCCTGACTCACACTTCTAACTTCATAAATTCTGCATGACTTTTGAAGGCCTGGATGGTTCTGTCCTGCCCATGGTGTCAGTATTGCTGACATGAGCATGTTGCAAAAGTCTTGCAGAGATGAGCTGATTATCTTCCTCATATAAGAAATACATAAGTCAGTTAAAAATAGTCCCCAGAACGGATGTGATGCAGCTGTGGCTGTCACAGGAAACACATGAATCAGCCATCTTCAGTCATAGGAAGATGGGGACAGCCCAGGGTTTTGGGCCCCTCTCAGGCTCTTTGGAAGTTCCTCAACTTACCTTATACCCAGGCCATGAAGGCTGCCCAGGGAAGCAACTAACATTGTGGCTTTCATACCTTTTGAAGGCTGGGGTTACTTCCTGAATTCAGACTAACCAGAGCTGGCCTGGGAAGGGGGACTTTTATATGTGGGTACACCACAGCCTCCAAGCTTCCTCTGGGCCTGTGTCCATCCTTACCTGGGAAGTTGTGGGTGTTGCCTGCACAGCTTGGGCAATTCATGGTCTGGTTTCTGTTTTGCTTGTGAAGAAGTAAGACTTATGTGGTCATCCATGTTTCACAATGTCCTATACAATCACCTAAGACTGTTGGCACATTTTACTGTGTCAGAAGCTTGCTTAGTTTGTACTAGCTCAGCAGAACAGGTGCTGAGACCTTAGTAACCCTTAGAGGTTCAGACTACTAAGTTACTATGTTCTGAGGGAAGTGGGCCTATGACTTCTTGTGACTTCTGGGTTTGGATTTTGTGGGCAGAGCCAGCTCATTCATCTACCTGGAACCCAAGGGCACTTAGAACTCAGCTCTCCAATCTCAGGTTTCCATTTCTAGGATGGGGTAGAAGGGTCAGCAAAGAATCCAGGGACAGCCAGTTTGCTAGAAAACTGACTTGAACATGAAGTGTTAGGAAAACTGCAGTGATGTCCCTAAGAGGACATGGGAAATTGCCTGCAGCTGGTGTGGTAGGCCGGGGCTGCAGAGTGCTCACTCTGGACTGGCCCTTCTTTCCTCACTCTTCTGGCTAGATGGATGCTGATGTGAATAGAAGTTAGTAAATTGAGGAGGGGCTCATTTGGGAATGCATACTTTCTAGGAAATTCTATAAATGAAAACTCAGTGTGATTATGGAAATCAAAATCAATGTTCTTTCATATTTTGAGTCAGTCGAAGCTATTTCTCTCCAGGTTCAATATTTTTGTAGGTTCCTAGAAGCTTATGAACCCTATCCCCTGAGCTTTAGGTTCTGATTGCCAAAAGTACCAAGCAAGGTTCTAGACCCTCTACTTGGCTGGTAGTCTCAGAAGAAGAGAGAGTTGCTTGCTTACTTACTCAGCCTAGGAGCACCAAGAGCTTGTCCCCATGTATGCATGCATTCATGTGCTCATGTAGCCTGTACACATATACCCCTGGCTATGGATCTGTGTACACACCTGCACATGCATACACACTCAGACAGGAATGCTCTGTACATTTGACTATACATGACCCCATCCACGCCCACATCCACACACAACTAGATGACACCAGATGTCATTTTCTTCATTCTCTTCCAATCTCTCTAGCCTGGTTTTAGGCACCGAGAGGTGTGCATGGTTACTGGCTATGGCTGAGTGAATTCAGAGCACAGCCTGCAGGCAGCTCCCAGCTCCGCACTTGGTGGTGTGAGGACTACACCAGCGTGGCTGGGGTTGGGGGTGTGGGCTCAGTGGAGCTTGGGCTTGGTAATGGTTCCTGAGTATCTTCTTTGTGCCAGAGATTTCATTACACATTCTCCTAACAAAACTCTGGGGTAGGCATTATTGTCCCTAACCCTTAGATGAGATTAAAAGGTTTATTAGGACAGGTCCCTGGCTCTTCTTTCCAGTGCAACTTGTGCCGTGGTCCACCTACCACTCTTCTATCCACCCCCGCATGTTTCCTGCTCCATAGTTCTACCCTCCACGCCTCCCTCCTACCCACTGTGGTCCCTGTCCCTTACCTTCTGCTGCTCCTCTGCTCTGTGGAGCTCCTCTCCACTCCTCTCTCCTTCAAGCTGGCCTGAGCAGTCTTAGCCTCCATGCTGTATTTTTAGACTCTGGCCTTTTCCATGCTCTTTTGTTATGAGACATGATAAACAAAAATTTGGTCTTTGTTCCCAGTTTGTAGCACACAGCAATCACCATTCTTGAGTCTTTTGGATGCTAATGCAATGGTCAACTGGGTCTTGGGCTCTTGAAAGTTTAGGATAGGTCTGTCAGAAAAGACCAAGCCTTCCTTAGAAGGTTACTCTCAACTTCACCTTTGAGGAGGAAGAGAAGCCGGACACTGAATTAATCACTGAAGCCAGGTGATTTAACCAGTACAGACCTGAACGAGATCATTGGTTGCCTTAAGGTGCCTTAGTGTTCCACCTCCCAATGCCATCCCAAGAGCCTGTCAGATCCCCAGAAGCAGAAAGCCCTGGGAACGAAGCCAGGCTCACCTGCAGCATCTGAGTCTTGGTCATAGGGCTATATTGTAACCTCGGCATGGCGGATCTCTGAGGGAATGGATGGCAGAGTGCAGCTAGGGTCTTTCTTGTGATGAATTAATTACCTTTGGGCTCCAGGAAACATGGCCACATGACTTCCTCTGATGAGTGTGAGCCATCACTACTGTTATGGAAGCAGGGGGACATTTGGAGGTCTGAATTTCTGGTCCTGAATTTCAGGAATGACACTGAAGACCTGGGGTGTGAAGTCACAGGACAGAAGGGCTTCAAGGAAGGAGGGTAGGAGGGCGCCATCTCAGCCCTAATCAGGCCTAGGACTCTTCTCTGTCTTTCTTGGCCCATGCTGGGGCTTGTGAACCAACTTTTTGTCCAGTCCATTCTCATTTACAGTCCTTAGAAAGTCTCTGAAATACACACCAATACCTGCTCTGCAAATACTAAGATACAGGCTCTAGACCACTGCCTTCACCCTCATGAAGACTCTTGGGAAACAAAAGGCAAACAGTTAACTCCTTTTTTTCTCTTTAGTGGTTTCCAAAAGACTGGGCCTTGTGTGGAGTGGAACTTTTAGGCAGAATAGTTTCCAGTTGAATCTGAGATGGGAGGGTACTTTATCCAAGTTGTCAGCAAGTAACTGACTCCAGGAGCAACTTCAGGTGTTGTTTTCCCCTAATTTCTCACAGGCTAGGGGCTTCCTAGGCTTCCTGCCCGACTGGGGTGCAACTGAGGGATGAACAAGAAAGGTGGAGGACAGGAGGCTAGGAGATGCGATGGTTCAGTGGGTAAAGACACATACTTATTGCCAAGACTGAAAATTTGAATTTGATCCCTGGGACCAAATGGTAAAATGAGGAACAGATTCCCACAAGTTGTCCTCTGACTTCAACATGCACACTGTAATGTGTGTATTTGCATGCACATGTATGCATACATAATGAATAAATGTTAAAAGACACAAGTTGGGGGAAAGGTTAGGTGTCAGCCAGGACATTAGCAGCCAGATACTGTTGAATACCTGACTCTCCAGCACTATTGGATGGAGTCTTGACTGAGGGAAGCTCTGCAAGCATATCAGGGTTTTGGGCACTTCAGTTAGCAGGCACCGTTGCTCCCCACAAGCAGATAAAATGACTTGTAGCCACATTGTACAGATGAAGGGAAGTTTGTCTAAATATCAGAGAATATGGGTGTGATGGAACACAATCACAGAACATAGACAGATCATATCTGACACATGCAAACAAATCAGGTACATGTGTTTATACACAGAACACACCATATCATGAGCACATGCTCACACGCTGAAAACTCATATGCACATGAGTGACACACCACATCACATGTACATGCTCACACATGGAAGACACACCAAATGCAAATACGCATATACACAAAGGACACAGCACATCACTCACACACAACCTTTCTCTGTGAAGAGTGTACTGTCTCATGCGTAGAACACATACAGTACACACTCTCATGTTTATAGTTATGTGCACATCTATATTCCATACACAGCTTTGGCCTGTTAGGCAGACTCTAGAGGCCAACACATCAGAGATGATCCAAGACTATGGGTCTGAGTAGAACGAGCAGGAAAGTCACTGACCGCAGATGAAACTTCCAGCAGCAATTGGAGCTCCCTAGGCCAACTCCTACCTCCCACTTCTGCCTTTATGAAGCAGGTGCTAAAGGTTGACCAGGCTGTTCAGTGCCTCTCCTACTCCAAGCACTGATCCTAATATACATGAAGGAAGAGAGAATACATCATGGAGGGGAGATGGAGGACAACTGAAGTTCCAGCACCGGCTGACACTCTTCCATGGCCACAGCCTTTCTCTGACTCAGTCCAAACTTTTCAGATATGAGAAAGATTAAGGGACAACCTCGGCAGCGGCCAGCTGTGCAAGAAGAGAAAGAAAATCATTAGAGGAGACCCTGAGCACTGTCTCTCATGCTCCTGCAGTGCCACCTGCCGGCTGCTGGGCCTTAGACTATCGGTCATCTCCCCAGGCCCAGGTTTCACATCTCATTGGGTCTGCCTCCATCTCCAAAGAGCTCCCAAACCAGTTGGCACAAGCTTACTGCATTCAGATTCCACATGGTCTGGGGGTAGGAGACAAGGCTACCAGGGACAGGACATGGTCTCTGTCACAGGCAAAGGTTTGGTCCCAGGCAGTAAATGAGTGTAGGAGTGCTGATCTTTAGTGACCTGTGCAGGCCTCTCTACCTTGCTCACCACCCCAGCCTATTCCTCGCATTTCCCTGGTAATGTAGAATCTATGAAAGGCGAAATGTTTTCCTTGGGTTACTCCAGAGGCTACGATCAGGCTCATCTGTGAAACAGAGACAGCAAGTTGGATCAGAAGCAATGCAGGTGCTCTGGGAGGCTGCTGAAATGCTGGGGGCTTTTAATGGTAAGCTGTGATGTTGCTGGAGACATGTGCTGATTCTTTCCCAAGCCACAGTTTCATCTCAGTGCTCCCTCCTGACCTCATTCCTTGTCCTCAAGCCCTTCTAAATGGGGCATCTGGCCTTTCTTGGGTGCCAGGAACACTGTGCCATCGCCCAGGAAAGTAGACTCTTGCTGGAGACAGTGTGTAGGCCTAACTGTCTCCCTAGAGAATGGCAGACCCTTGCCAAGTCTCCAGCTGGTACTCTCTTAAGCTGTTTCCACTCATTCCTTTAACTAGTAGAGTCTTTCCCAGGCCAGGAGAACTGTGCCCACGGCCCAAAGTGCTTCTTGGAGTAGAAAACCTGGCACTTGCCTATGTGCTGATATTCCCTTATAGAGTCTCACAGGACTCGAGAGAGACTCAGTGGTTAAGAGCACTGGCTATTGGTCCCAGAGGACCTGGGCTCAAATCCCAGCATTCACATGGCAGCTCACGCCTGTCTGTAACTCCAGTTTCAGGGGTTCTGGCACCATCATGCAGACAGGCATACATGCAGGCAAAACACCAATGAACATAAAATTTAAAAATTATAGTAAAAAAAAAAAGTCTCACTGGCTGATTGGCTCTGGTTAGACATGGTCACTTGCTGGTGCTCACCTCTCCAGTTGGCTGTTTCCTGAGAGTGTCATCTTACTCTTGCCTGGGAGTGTGGCCGGCAAGATTTTAGAGAACAGACCGATCTACAGATGACAAAAGCAAACAAGGACCCTGGAACAGATAAGACACAGCTTCTTACTTGACAACTTCATTGGATTTTTGTTAAAACTAGATCTCCTTTTCTCCAAGCAAGTTGACTCCATCCTCAGCTTCACCTGACCCATGTCTTCTTCTCTGGGCCACTCTTACATGTAGGGCTTGATTTTTATGTCCTCTTGGGCCCTCCACAAGGTACATCCTGAATGAAGGAAGTCTGCCCTGTACCTTTGGTGAGTCCTCATGCCAAAGATAGAAATGAAGAAAGGGGAGGATGAGAGTCTGTAGCTGCCTCCTGCACACGGGTTATCAGTGTAACCCTGTGTGTGGATTAGATGTGTGAGGAAGGTCTTCACTGCAAGGCTTCAAAGCCCAAGGCAGATAAAGCATGGAGCAGGGTGGTGTTGTTGACTTTGCAGAGTTCACTGAGGGAGGGAGGGTCACTTCTGAAAACCCCGAATCCGAATACATAAAGTCCTGCATGAATGTGTGTTGTTGACAGGAGCTGGCCATGCCAAGGACTAGTCTCAGACCCTTGGAAAAATGGCAAGGCCTCTCCCCAGCTAAAGGTGAGGCTCGGAGAAATGGGAAAGCGTTCCTTGGGAGTCCGATTAGGGGTTAATAGTGTGTGCAGAACATGTTCTGCCAGCTTTCTACAGGTCAGTCTGTTGGGACCATTTTCTCAGTTGAAGCTCTCTCTTCCCAAGTGACTCTTTTTTTTTTTTTTTTGGTTTTCTGAGACAGGGTTTCTCTGTGTAACAGCTCTGGCTGTCCTGGTCTCACTTTTGTAGACCAGGCTGGCCTCGAACTCACAGAGATCCACCTGCCTCTGCCTCCCAAGTGCTGGAATTAAAGGCGTGCGCCACCACCGCCTGGCCCCAAGTGACTCTTAACCAGTGTCAAGTCACATAAATACTATCCAGCACATGCCGGTGTTGACGAGTGCAGATGGGACTCAGGCTGTGGGGATGCCTTAGGGGGGCAGAGCTGGTCCCTCCTTAGGACGTGCCTGCCTGACTGCCAAGTGCTACATGCAGCCATAAGCTGATGAAGCTGATGTGCTCAGGTTTCTTGGCATTCTGTCATAGCTGCTGGTTTTCCCAGAGCATGGGAAGACCTCTGGAGTTGCTGGTGAAACAGAGAAAATACTGGTCCCCAAGTTACCAGCCGTTTGCTGAGAAGAGATCTGCACACCTCTAAGCTCCTAAGCCAGATTGTAGCTAGCCTCAAATCTCTGGGCCCCAGGACTCTTATCTTCAGCCAAGTCGCAAAGGTGGAGGAGGGCAGGCAGTCCACAGGAATGACTTTTTCTTTCCAAGGAGCACCTTTGCCACTGAGGACAGTGATAGGTGTGGGCTATACTTCCTGGCTATGTCTGTTCCAGGGCTGTGGTAATATGGATTTGTGTTCAGGTCTCCAGCTGGGACAAACTTCACATGCCAGGAGGTCATTTGGGATTTCCAGGATTCTCTGTGTTCTACATTATGCACATATGAGCACATGTATGTGTTTGGTGCATGCATGTGTTTGGTTGTGCTTGTGTGTACATGTTCAGAAGGTGCCTGTGTATGTTACTGCATGTGTTGTGTGTACATGTATGTTGATCCATTATGTAAAATGTGTCTGCCTGAGTGTGTGGCTCCAAAGGAATTCCAGTTTTCATGACTGTTTTTCTCTCTCCTCATTAATTTCCAGCTTCATTTCCATTTCTATCCATTGAGGTTTCAATACTACAGCAGAAGCACTAGGTCCTCATGGAAGAGGCAAGTGGGTCTGTGAATGGAGGGGACTCTCTGAGAACCCTGAGTACTCTGTGGTACTCCAAGAAGCTTTCACTGCACAGCATGGAGGACCTTGGGGGCAGGCAGGCTGGTTCCTGAGATTCGGATAAGATGGGGACATACTGGAGTAGGACTCTGGAGAGAAATGGACAGTAGTCCCAACTGGGTCTTTTTGATTCTCCTATGCATTTGCAGACATGGCATATCACATATTATACATGCCCCAAAGCTGTCATGAGTCTGGAAAGGAGGTAGTTTATTCTTTTCGGTTTCCTTTTTTTAAATTGTAGCAGTGGCAATATGGCTGCTTTTTGTTTGTTTGTTTGTTTGTTTGTTTGTTTGTTTTTGTAACTGCTATTTTAATGGAGAAAGAGATGTGTTTTTCTGGCAGAAAGACTCACTGCTCGCTTTGTTCTTTTGAGCTTGTGGTATTATACAGTATGGGGTGGGACAAAATATACTTTAGCTTGACCATAAGTTCCTTATTAAAAGAAAATAGTGACTGATGATTTATTGCTAAGTAGCTTCTCTTTAGGCTTTCATTGTTTTTTTCCCTAACTTTTTATCGATTCTTTGTGAGTTTCACATCATGCACTCCAATCCCACTCATCTTCCTGTCCCTTTGTATCTTCCCTTTGCTCTTGCAACCTCCTCTAAAAAGAAAACAAACAGACTAACTAACTAACTAACAACTAACTAACTAACTAATTTGGACAGATCTGAGTGGGAGCACGGCACTGTCTCCTGACTTTGCCTTGGCTCACGTCCTGTCCTCCCTTCAGAGCCTACATAAAGCTAGATTTATTGCACAAGACTTTGACCATATGGAGAGTCAGGGGCTGGATTCTCTCCTCTAACCTGAAGGCTCCTGATCTGCCACCTATTAAGTGGCTTCAGAGAACTGAGTGGGGTTCTGAAGTGGACCCCTGCATGCGTGCTTATCATGATGGGTGTGCATGATAATGATTCTTCTACCCTTTCTAGAAGAGGGCCCACGTTTGAACAGAGTTACCTAATGACCACAGCTATATTCTAGAAGTAGAAAACCAACATTCAAATGTAATTTAGAGTTCTTCATCAAAACCAAAGTACTTTTCAACCCCACGTGTCCTTTTTGTATGGATGAGGAGGAACAATGCAGTGCAGAACACATTTCATTTGAAGGGAGGGAGTGTGGGTTTCTGGGACTGTACAGGGGAGAAGCTGCCAATAGGGTCAGAGATTACAGAGGAATTGAGTGAACAGTTAGGTCCAGGCTCAAATCCTTGACTGGGGTGTTATATGGACAAACAGTTACATGGAGGAGTGGTTCCTGGTGAAATGCGTGGACAGGGTAGCCTGCTTGTTTTGGAGTTGCAGGAACTCAAATAACCTCATTGAGAAAAGAATAGCCACAGGTGTCAAAAGTCCACAGACCATCTGTTTGCTTCTCTGCCACTGGGATGGGGAGGCTAAACATTGGCAGAGTCCATAAGATGGGAACAGTCCTTTCACCTTCAGGATGCTCCTAACACCACCTGCAAGCAAAGTGGACAGTGATGTCACTGACTTGTCCATTCATATAGCACACATGCTCCTTCAGAACACTTGATCCTCTGCTAAGCCTTCAGACTGAGTTCATCTCTAGTGGTCATGTGAGTTTTAAGTGTTAACTACAGTTTTAGAGGAGAAGGTAGAAAGGCACCCACACAGCAAAACCCAAAAAGAATTAACTTCCAAAAATCTCATTTCTCCCACAAATTCTTCTTCTAGAATTATTTGTCTCATTACAATTCTGGCTTTTAAAAGTAGTTATGATTATCAAACTGACTCTAAAATTCAAGAAAGATCAGCTCTTGCACAGGGACAAAATGGAAGCAAATAATTAGATATCCAGACTTTTTATAAACCTTCCTGATAGAGAAAGTGTGGTATTGGTCTGTGGAGAAATAGCATATAGTAGCCCACTATGGGCCAAATTTAGCCTTGCATTTATGGTTTTATAGTTCATAAGCTAAGGATTATTTCTAATCTTTTAAATGGTTACAAAGAAAAAATGACAGTTTATAAAAATAACATGAAATTAAAGCTTCAGTAGCCATAGACAAATTTTTTTATTGGATGGAACTCAGATATATATATGTGTGTGTGTGTGTGTGTGTGTGTGTGTGTGTGTGTGTGTGTGTAGTCTGTATTTTCTGTCTCTGCCGAGCAACTTTGATAGAGAATGTATGATCCACAATGCTTAAAATAGTTGATTCTGGTCCTTGATGGAAATAATTTGTTGACTTCAGAAATAGACTGATGAACACTAAAGTCACCTGATTTGTGATAAAGCCAGTATTTTAGACAACGAGTGGGCATATTAATATTGTGACACATGGTCCTGGTTAAAGTGAGTTTCCAAGATGAAAGCTGATCTCCACCTTAATATATACACACATAGAAGAGAAATCTATGTTCACAGCAGAAAAACAAAGTTGCCAGAATATGAAATGGTGTTGGATTAGATAAAAGCTCTCATATAGGACTACATTAGTCACTTTTCTGTTACTGTGATAAAATACCATGACCAAGGCAACTTAAGGAAAAATGAGTTTATTTTGGTTTTTGGTTTACGGTCCAATAGGGTTAAGAATCCATGGTGGCCGACTTGAGCATCGCAGCCAGAGTGGGGAAGCTAAGAACTCACATCTGCAAACACTAAGTCTGAAGCACAGAGAACAAACTGGAAATGGTGTGAGCCTGTGAATTCTCAAAGCCTGCCTCCACCCCTCCTAAACCTCCTAAAACAGCATCACCAACCTATTGCAAAAGAAACTTCTGTGTGCCATAGCAGCAGGTGGAAGCATGGGCCACTGACATCAACATGGATCGCAGAAGTCTTTCCAGGAGACTTAACCCAGAAAATGAACCATTCTCCATCTCAGATATCTTGTTGCTCAGGGCCAGGGTGACCATGCAGTTAGCTGGGCATCTAGTCTAGGGGCAGGACCGCAGAACAAGCAGCACGAATGGCAGCAGCAACAGCTCCGTGCCATAGGCTGGGCCTGTTGGCTGAGCAGTGATACCAGGCTAGCTGGCAGTGACCCAGTGAGGTAAGCCCAGTGGTGGCCTGAGTCTACTTGGCAGCCACATGTTCCTTTCTCTGCTATGGCTATAGGGTAAAGGGGTCAAAGGAAAAAAACATCCTGACCCTGACTTGACCCAAGCCCAAGACCAGGGCCAAGAAACAGAATCCCACCAATTCCAGAGCTTGCCACAGAAACCCACCAAACTCTGGAACAGGAAAACCCACCAAATCCCCGAACTCACCCAAGCCCAGGAATTAAAATCCCCAAAACCTCACCTTGAAAATCTCTACCCTGGAAAACCCCTCCCTCTATAAACTCTTCCTTCTACCCAGTTCTGTGCTGCTTCTGTCCTGAGCAGCAGCCGCCACCCTCCTGGGGTTTTCCCTCCCAATAAACCTCTGTGTGAAGTTTGTTGTGCAGTGTGACTTTGTGGCATTCCACACCTCCCGATGGCCATGACACCTTTTGGAGCAGAGTGGTGACACTCACAGGAGCAGTGCACTCAGTGGGGGAAGCCACCTCCTGCCAGAGCAGAGCTGTGACACGTCTGTAGGGGGAGCCTTTGCGTTCTTCAGAGTTGCAAAGCTGACAGTGGCCCCTGCTGCCTGCTTACTAGTTCTGCTTCCCTCCACTGCACTGCTCCAGTCTGCCATCTCTCCAGAGAGAGTTCTTGAGACCAATGTGCTGGGCCAGGAAGTCCTATCCCCAAGGCAACCAGATCAACTTCCGGTTTGAATAAGCCTAAAAACAATTTTTAAAAAGAAATTGTTGAATGCAAAAAAAAAAAAAAAGTAACTAGAACTGATGAAAACTGAGAACTGTTATCTACTGTGAAAAATTAAAGTCCTGTGTAGGGAACAGATGAAATCCTGTGAATGAATGTTTTGACCTGTGGATAGCCATGTCATGGACCTCAATGCCTTAGAACCATGGGAAAACAAAGCCTTCCCCTGGTGGGACTGCAATGCTGACAGTGAGTGAAGAGATCCTCTGCTGCAGCTTTTTTCTCCTATGGTACAGCCTGAGACCGGTCCCCTGCAGAGAACCCATACCTAGCTAACCCACCTACTCCTCATTTCGGTGTATCTGCCAAGTCTCCCAGCTGCTGCAGCATCTCCACCAGAGCCCACAGCCCTCCAAATCCCATTGGTCGGGAAAGGGATCATTCCTATGAGAAGTTTAGAAATAAGGGTAAGGGGGATTCATTTCTATCCCTTAGGTGTAAAGCACGAGACAAGCAGAATTCAGAGATGGGCAGTTATACATTAGTAATTCGAAGGAGATTTTGAGGGATCATGGAAGTAATGTAAAAAAAATTACAACTTCATCAATTCTTAGACTATTTTCTGGAGACATTCCCTTGGTTTCCAGTAAATTTGGTTACTTGGGGAAAAAACAGGAAAAAATTATGGAATAGATACACAGTCAAAGGGTATTCCAAATTTTACGTTTGGTTTATGGGGTCAAATACATAATTCCATAGATCCTCAGTTATTTCCTAACATGAGGACAGCCTCTCTCAAATTGGATCCTGGGGTGTCTGGCCTTAAAGTCCTTGCCCCTCAGATTATGAAGAACTGACCCCTGTCCCTATCAGATAACCACAGATAGTGACAGAGTACTATCTGTGATAGTGATAGGCACAAAGGCAGCTCTGACAGTGCCCCAAGGACCTGCAGGACTGAGAGGTAAATTCAACTCACATTCCGGGCTTGCTCTGATTTGCCTGATACCTCAGATGCTGATGTTGAAAGCAATTATGAAGATGCAGTTACCCAACTCATGGCAAAATTGGACATTGAATCTGAGCCTCTATGAGATATAAGGGAAAGTTAACATGCTCCTTTGCAGCAAACCTTGTTTAGGGCAAGATACTTTGGGAAAGACATTAATGATTGTAATTGTTTTCCTATGTTTTAGCTACTTGATCCATGGAATCCAAATCAAATGGTGGAGGAGGGAACATGAGGCCTTGTGTCGGAGAATAAACTGTCTTTCTGGTGTTTCTGGTGACTGTATCCATGCAGTTAAGTCCAGTTAGGGAAGATGTCTACTGGACCTATGTTCTCGGTTCACTGCTTTTTCCTTACAGTGGTTTTGTCACATCTTTCCATCTTGCTTTTACTGATTCATTTTGGGGCATTCCTCTATCCACCTAACATCCTAATGGCCTCAGTT
The DNA here is from genome assembly GCA_907164525.1 of Lophiomys imhausi. Taxonomy (NCBI): domain Eukaryota; kingdom Metazoa; phylum Chordata; class Mammalia; order Rodentia; family Muridae; genus Lophiomys; species Lophiomys imhausi. The sequence continues at coordinate 18,829 of CAJQZJ010036584.1, forward strand.
CAAGTATTCAAGGTGTACTATAGTTTTGCCTGTATGGCTGTCCCCTTTAATGTCCCCTTGGCATATTCCTCTTAAAGAGACGTGGAGAGCCATGGTCTGAGGGTTTCAATTGCTGTGATGGAATTGGGGAGGGGAGGATTGATTTGGCTTACACTTCCTTATCACTGTTCACCATTGAAGGAGGTCAGGACAGGAACTCACGCAATCTAGGAACCATGAGGTAGAAGTTGATGCAGAAGTCATGAAAGGGGATCTGCTTACTGAAACCCAACCTTTTAAAATATTCAACACTTATTTATTAATAACTATATTCACTTATAATATAAACACTTACTTAACTACTAATCCTACAAATGCCTACAACCCCTAAGACCTAACCACTAAACCTATTGATAACTATTATAACTATTTTCATAAGGATACAGTCTCTGGGGCAGGTCCTCAGTCGTCAGGAACACAGTTTGTGTGGTGGACCCTTTAATGCACTTAGCAGTCTTTCTTCTGGAATATCTCAGATGTAGACCCGTCAGGGTAAATTGGCTATGGTGGTTTCACCTTAAATAAGGTTTGAGGCTTTCTTCTCTCTGGAAGATCTCAACCATCTGTAGGCCAACTTATTTCCTTCATATCAGCAACTCTGCCGCTCTGCCTCAGTCTTTAAAGCTGGCCACAGTTTTGTTCAGGCCGCTGTTCGGACAGGTCAAACCCCTCTAGGCAAAAGCTGAGCCACAGAGTTTAGTCTTTGGCCTTTTGCTGTCTTGCTGAGGCTTTCTCTGCTCACCAGCTTCTTTCTGCCTCAGGGAGATCTGGCTGTCAGTCCACCAGCACTTTCTCCATCAGACGATTGTCGAGAGCACCGGTCTGAGTCCAAATCCCGACACCTCCTTCTCTCGGAAGGGAGTCGTGTGACCAGGTTACGGCACTCGCAACCCTACACGGTCAAATGGTAAATAATTGGCAGGAGACAAGCAGAGTATATTATATTTTATTAACTAACTATGAACCAAATATATTACTATCCAAATAAGTAATAAGATTATTACTGTTATAGAAATAATATAAATCCACCTATCATAACTCATAAGTACTTTCCTGTCTATTTTCCTTATATTGAACTACACACACACACTGAAAGGCAAACAGGGCTATCACTATTATAGCAACAATATAAATCCACCACATTTCTAATTCTCCACAGCAAACATTTATACGACCTGGTAGGAAGTCCTCAGGTGGAGCTCGAGGTTCCTTCCGGCAGAGTAACGGGCTAACAGTACCGTGAATGGAACTGCGCCGTCGTTTGCTTTTAGGTCTCAACTTATATACTATTTTCACTGCACTCAATATCGTATCTTACTACCCACATCTTCACAGCACTTCAAACATATTTCAGGGGCTGGCCCCGTTCTTATCTATACTCCTGCAGGTTTCTGCTCTTCAGCAGTTTGCCTGCTTACAGACTCATTACAGACGATACAAACTACTCGTTGTCCTTTTTAGCGTGAGGACTCACTAGCATGGGAGCTCTCTAGCTTCCCACACTTGGCTCCATTCACTTGTCCTTAAATAGTATCGCTCCTTGTTCCACCTGCTTCAGCTTAATTTGGACTCTGCCCACTTAGCAGCTGAAAACAATGCCAGGTCATAAAGTCTTTCCTTGATTCACCTGGCTTCAACCTTGATTTTAGTCCATAGGCTCCCCTCGTTCATGTGACTTTCACATGACTTCATCCTTGTTTTTAGTCCACAAGCTGATAAGCTAATTGCTCACAGCCAACTTGATCCTCATGCCCTGGATTAAGAGACTGTATCAGAAACCTACATATTTACTAAATCTAATTTATGTTAATCTAACTCCCTACAGATCATCATGGCTTGTTCTCTTATAGAACCAAAGACTACCATTCCAGGCCTAACACCACCCACAATGGGCTAAGCCCTCCCCCATCAGTCACTAATTAAGAAAATGCCTTAAAGGCTTTCCTACAACCTGATCTTAGGGAGATATTCTCTTACTTGAGGTTCCCTCCTCTCAGATGACTTTGCCTTGTGTCAAGTTGACATAAAACTACCCAGAACAATTGATGCCTTGTCAACATGACACAAACCATCACCATTAAGCCACAATCTTCCCTTTTTTCACGTCTCCATGATCTCACATTAAAAGTCCCAGTCTTTACAAATTCAAACACATTAAAAGTTTAATCTCTTTAAAAATAGCCAGTCTTTCTTAAAATACAAAGTTTCTCAACTGTAGGGCCCTATTAAAAAAACAAAACAAAGATCTCCAAGAATTCCAGAATTGTTATGTATCCATTTGCAAGAGGTTTTTTGACACTTCTGACAATTTACAGATGACCTTCTGTTTCATAGAAGTCTGCAAAGTGGCCCCAAGAAGCTTTCAGTGACTGATAAGTAGGAACACTCCACTCCAGAGGAGTGGGATGGAAGGGATAGAAGACAGAGGGAGGGAGGGCGGGACTGGGAGGAGTGGAAAGAGGGCACTGTGGTGGATATTTAACCTGAAGTAATAAATAAACATAAAAAAAACAAAACAACAACAAAAGACTTACTTCAAGTGGGAAGAACCAGGGCACAGCCACAATCAAATCAAATGAAAACCAAACTCCAAAAATGTAAATAACTCAACTTCCAATGTTTGGGATTCACTCATGATTTTCTGGGCTCCTCCAAGGGGCTTGGGTCATGTCTCTGACTCCACCCTCTAAAACACACAGAACTTGTCTTCTAGGCTCCAGCTGGCTCTGTTCCACAGTTGCTTCTGTCCTTGGTGGTCATCCTCTAGGTACTGACCACTCCAAAATGCTGGGGCATTCTATAGCAACTGGGCTGCACATTTACCAATAGCCTGTCATAGGCTCTCTTCATGGAGCCGAGCCTCAGCTTCTCTGCACGACCCCTTCCATAGTGGGCCTTCAACTGCCACTGAGGTTGCACCTTCACCAATGGCCTTTCCTAGTGCTAAGTCTCATTTACTCTTCATTGGCCCTTCATGCTTTCAAAACCAGTACCACCTGGGTGACTCAAATTACCAAGTTCAGCTGCCAGCACGTGGTATAACCTTGGCTGCCTCTAGAACACAGCTTCTGTGTGCTATAGGAAACACTACCAAGATTTCATCTCAACGATGCTGGTATTTTTATCACCTCTTATTTCTCAGTTCTAGATGACCAGCATGGAGTATTCTAATAAAGCAAAGGTTTCACTTTAGTTCTGGCATCTCCATAGCTGATTCTTCAGCCCCAGTTAACCAGAACCACAGAATCTTTATTCAAGATAACAAATGGCCCCAATAGTCTTTAAAATTCCCTCTGAAACTTTACAAGCCTCCATCTTTTGCATTGTCTTCAACATTCTTATCTCCCAAGCTCCTACAGAGCAGCTCACCAAGCACTGAACACTAAATGGCTTTTCTTGCCCAAAGTTTCAAAGTTCTTTCACAGTCCTCAAAATAACATGGTCAGGTCTGTCATAGAAATACTTGACAATCCTGGCACCAACTTGTCTTACTTAGGGTTTATTGCTGCAATGAGATACCATGACTAAAAATCAAATTGGAGAGGAAAAGATTTATTTGGCTTATGATTCTACACCACTGTTCATCATCAAAGGAAGTCAGGACAAAAATTCAAACAGGGCAGAAACTTGGAGGCAGAAGCTGATGCAGAAGCTTGGCGGGTGCTGCCCACTGACTTGCTTTTCAAGGCGTTCCTAGCCTGCTCTCTTATAGAATCCAGACCCCCAACCCAGGGACAACACTGTTCACAATAGGCTGAGCCCTCTTCCATCAGTCACTAATTTAAAAAATGTCTCAAAGGCTTGCCTACAGCCCAATGTTATGGAGGCGTTTTCTTAATTGAGGTTCCTCCTCTCAGATGATTTTGGCTTGTGTCGAGTTGACACAAAACTATCCAGCACAGCTACTCTGCTGGTGAATGCACCCATGCTAAAGATGAAAAAAAAAACTAATCGAATATGAGGCCTCCCATAATTCTCCACTGGAAAACATGTAGATCTATATAAGGCTTAATGGGTCCCAGGCTATTCTTTCTGGGGATATTGCTTGTTTGATGCCACTTACACACAATGTTAGTGACATTAGCATTGCTCAGTGGGCCACTAATGGTTCCACAGAATGTAATAATACAATGTTTTGACATGCTCCAGATCTCAAATTAGTTGAAGGACCTTTTATCATAAGGACCTATGAAAATTGGTAACTGTCACCAACATTTGTAGAATTATCAGTTGATCTACTACTGACCCCAGTGGAGTTGAGAATGATAAAACAGGTTTGCAGCCCCATGAGTTAAACAGGGTTTAATATGTCATACAGCAGTTTCTTATAATGAAAGTGAATATAATTGGGAATTAATTAAGACCTACATCCTAAGTGCTTGGAGACACAATGATAGTATGGGTGTGGCCCAGTTATGTTGGCACAACCTAGAAACGCTAAAGGTTTATCATCAGATTGTTTATCCTATTGATACAATTATCACAAAAATGATACTTGAGGAGCTTTGCTAAAACATTCCATTTTGGTTTTGCTGGGCAAAATGGCTGTTATGATCTTCCTTCTTATTATTTTTATAGTCTAGTGTCCAGCATTGCAGCAAATTTCCTCTGGACTAAGTGTGAAGATGCATCATGAACATGTAAGAAATAAGAGGCGGGAGACATGGGGAGTGGATGAAGTCCCAAGAGAATGTGTATTGACATGAGCATAGCCACATCAAAAGCCTCAGTGCTTCAGGCCGGTGGGAATGGCAAGGACTTCTTCTGGCACATTGTGTCTGGTGATTGATTATTTCCATGAAACCAAGTCCAGTTATGTGAGAAGTCTACTGGACCTATGTCCCCAGACCACTGCTTTTTCCATCCAGTGCATGCAGAAAGTACCAACTGCAGTTTCCTCTACCCTGATGTTGACAGCACATGACAGGTATCACCCACAGTTTCCTGCAGCTTTCTGCACCCGAGTCTGGTTCTCTAAGGATATTCTGTGCTGGCCACGTTCATATCAATTTTACATAAGCTCAAGTCATTTGAGAGGACTGAGGAACTGCTACTATAATATCAGGCTACAGGGAAGTCTGTGAGATGTGCCCTTAATTAGTGGTAATTGGTGTGGTAGAACCCAGCCCATTGTAGGTGTTGCAAGCACTGGTGGTCTTGGGTGCTATAACAAAGTAGGCTGAGAAAGGCATGAGGAGCAAGCTCGTGGGCTGCACTCTACCACAACCTCTGCAACAGCTCCTGCCCAGTTTGAGTTCCTGCATTGGCGTCTCTCAACAGACTGTGACTTAGGATATGTATATAAGCCAAATAAACCCTTTCCTCCTCAAGTCACTTTTGGTCGTGGTGTTTTAAAACAGCAAAAGAGCCGGGCGGTGGTGGCGCACGCCTTTAATCCCAGCACTTGGGAGGCAGAGGCAGGCGGATCTTTGTGAGTTCGAGGCCAGCCTGGTCTACAAAGCGAGTCCAGGACAGCCAGAGATATTCAGAGAAACCCTGTCTCGAAAAACCAAAAAAAAAAAAAAACAAACAAAAAAAAAAACAGCAAAAGAAGGGAGTTCCAAGATGATGGTGGCCAGTACAGTATCTGAGTAGCTGGAACTTGAGCTCAGTCACTTCGGAGCAATTGTGAGGTCTCGATTGCTTGCTACTCTGGCCCTACCCGGCACTCCAAAGAGGGCTTCCACTCCCAGGAGCATCCAACCTCTGACCCAGGGCTCTACCCACATACTCGAGAGGTCCAGGGGGCAACAGGCACCACCATCACTCAGCACCAGGGACAACCAGATGGCTAGAGGTCAGTGAAAGAACACAAGCAACAAAACCCAGGCCCACATGGCACCACAAGAACTCAGCTATCCTACAGCAGCAAGCCCTGGATGCCCAATCACACATAACACACAAGAAAAAGACCTTAACTCTGATGTTATGGAAATGATAGAGGCCTTTAAAAGAAGAAAGTAAATCCATCAAAGAAATGCAGAAAAATACAATCAAACAAGTGAAGGAAATGAATAAATCCCTTAAAGAAATGCAGGAAATGAATAAATCCCTTATAGAAAAACAGCAAACTAGAATCAGATGGGAGAATGAAATGAATAAAACTGTTCAAGACCTGAAAATGGAAATAGATAAAAAAGCAATAAAGAAAACACAAACTGAGACAATCCAGAGATGGAAAACCTAGGAAAGAGAACAGGGACTACAGAAATGAGTATCACCAACAGAATACAAGAGACAGAAAAAAAGAAAATCTCAGCCCAGGACAGTGGCTAGTATTCTACAGCTTTGGTGAAAAGGAATTAGTTTCTGCTTATTTTTGTTTAAGTTTCTGTTGACCACTGTTAATTAGAGTTCAAAGCCAAACTTTGTAATTTCACAGTGCAAAGTTGGGAAATTAAAGAAAAAAAAAAAAGAAAGAATACAAGGTGGAAAGTAAGAAACTAGAAGAAGGTTATAGCAGATTCACTAATGACAGGACAGATATTAGCTTCTCATCTTTCTGTAAGGGCCCAAGGTGGACCTTTTGCTTAGATTTGAGTTCTGGGAGATTTGCCTCTTATCTCAGAATTCTTTTTTCCTGGCTGGTTTCTTATCCATGAAAACAGATTTGTGGTGTGATCGTTGAGGCTACAGCTGGGACTTGGTCCGAAGTATTCCTGCTGCCCATCAATGATGGTCTCCAGTATCCCTGCAATGATTTGTACAACTCTTTTTTTTTTTTCAAAAGCAATTACCTTCTATATTAAAGTCATATAAGTGTACTATACAATCAAACTGCATTACTTGGTTTTTACAGAAAGAAAATTGGTATTTCTGATTCAGAAATATCTTAGAGAGCTCCAGTTCCTTGGGTATGTGATTCTAAATCTTCTCTGTTTGGGGCCATTGAATCTGGGTAAACAATTTCCCCCAGAAATCCTGGAGAGCATATTCATTGTGGAAAGCCTTGAGAAGTAAATAAAACAAGGCCCAGAAAGTTTCTGAAGTTAAAGAAATTCACAAGATCCTCCACTTCCACAAGTTTATATATATAGTAATCTTGCTAGGGAGAGGAGACTCTGATTACCCTAAGTGCTTGCAAGTTGTTCAGGTAGTGTCAGGGATGCAACTTTCATTCCAGTTGTCAAGGATGCTCATAACAGACAAAAGGAGGAAATTGATGAGGCGATGGTATGCATTCTAAGTGTTAGTTAATTGGTCCTGTTTGCTGTCTGTTACTTACATTGTCTCTGATTGGTTGAATAAATGCTGAGGCCTGAGATTGGGCAAAGACAGAGGTAGGCAGGACTAAGATATGAGGCTTCTGAAGCAGAGAGCATCTTGGGAAGAAGAAGCTGTTATGCGTTTGTAAGCAGCCACAAAATGGCTGCACTGTAGCTAAGTACCTAAAGTAGAAAAAACAACTCTAAGAAATGTTTTGGTAAAAAAAAGTAGAAAAACAACTCTAAGAAATGTTTTGGTGGGCTGGAGAGGTGGCTCAGAGGTTAAGAGCACTGGCTGTTCTTCCCAAGGTCCTGAGTTCAATTCCCAGCAACCACATGGAGGCTCACAGCCATCTACATTGAGATCTGCCTGGGCATATATGTAGAGCAAATACTGTATACATAGCAAATAAATAAATAAATAAATAAATAAATAAATAAATAAACAAACAAATAAATAAATAAATAAATGCTTTAAAAAAATGTTTTGGTTAAAAAAAAAAAAAAGAAAAGAAGGAAAACAGCTCTAAGAAATGTTATGACCAAAAAGTAGAAAACATTCCTAAGAAATGTTTTGACAAGCTTGTTTTGAAGGTGTTTGTGAAGTGAGGCTCTGTAGTAAACATTTTGCTAGCTACTGATAACCAGAGGGCAGTGACACCGCGTCACTAAGCATTGCATCACCAGAGAGAATAAGAACTGAGGAAAGCACGACCTCCTGACTCCCGCCCTCACCATGGCCTGCTAAGAGGACAGCGGACCAGACCGAGCCTGAACTGCGCAACAGATGAAGAACGATACCAGACTTGACCACGCCAGATCACCAACTCATCTGACCAGATCCTCGCGGTCAAGCACCCTTCGTGGTCAAGTAATAGCTCATGCACCAGACCCAGACTAGGAGCACCGATCCCTAGCTTCAAGGGACTATTGCAGATCGGGACCGATCCCGAGAAACAGATCGTAGCTGTTTGGACTGAGATATACTCTTTATGTCTCACTTAGATACTTAGTCAAATGCTATACTTTTACGTTATCATAGTAATCCTAGCAGCTATATTTATTGTACGTGTGGAATGATATATATTGTGGAATCTGAATTGCTTGTGTCTGCTGAGGGCCTTGAGGCCCCTCACCCTGTTGAAGTGATAACCTGGCAATAAAAGTGTGTTTGAACACGGCCCACTTGCCTCAGTCGGTCTCTCTCTCAGTCTGCTGTAACCGATCTTTTAAATTATTATTTAACACTTATTTATTACTAAATTCACTTATAACAAACACCAACAATTTCTTAACTATTAATCCTATAAATTCCTACAACCCCTTTAACCTATCCACTAAACCTATTGATAATCATAACAACTACTTTCATAACCTTTTAGAATGATACAGTCTCTGGGGCAGGTCCTCAGTCGTCAGGAACACAGTATTTGTTGTAGATTCTTTAACGCACTTAGCAATCCTTTTTCTGGATCTCTCAGATGCAGGTTCGTCAGGATCCTTGGTTATTGCAGTCTCACCTTAAATAAGGCTTCATGCTTTCTTCTCTGTGGGAGACCCCAGCCGTCTGCAGGCCAACTTACTTCTTTTGAATCAGGAACTCAGCTGTTCTGCCTCAGTCCTTAAAGCCAGGCACAGTTTCCTTTAGGCCACTGTTCAGACAGATCAAACCCCTCTAGGCAAAAGCTGAGCCACAGGGTCCAGTCCTTGGCCTTTTGGTGTCTTGCTCAGGCTTTCTTTGCTCACCGGCTTCTTTCTGCTTCAGGGAGAGAGCTGGCCATCAATGGCCAGCCCTTTTTTCAGCAGGACTCTTGGAGCTCTCTAGCATCAGGGGCCTCTTCTTCTTCTGGGCTCCATGCACTGTCCTTAAATAGGAGGAACTCTGTTTCATCTTAATTTGGGCTCCGCCCACTTAGCAGCTGAAAACAATGTCAGGTCAGATACTTTGTTTCTTCAGGTCTATTGAGTCTTTCCTGTTTTTCCTGACTTCAACCTTGTTTTTCAGTCTATTAAGTCTTTCCTGTTTTTGCTGACTTCATGCTGATAATGCTCTTCAGGCCCCGAATTAAGAGACAGTATCAGAAACTCCTATATATTTTCTAAATCTAATTTATCTAACCCCTACAGTCTGCGGCATAGACATAGTAGACAGGGTACCCACAGGCTTGCTCTCCCTGTACCAGAATCAACTGGTGAGCTGCCTGTCCAACCCAAGTGCTTGCGTCAGAAGCCAAGAACAGGAAGGAGACACACGATGGGGTGGTAGATTAAAGAAGATCATTTCACGTGGCATGGAACATCGGAATAGGGGTGAGAATAGCAGTCCAAAGGAACATATGTATGTATGGGGTCATATTTGGGGAATAGAATTAAGGGCTAGCTTAGATGGGCTAAGATTGCTCAAATCCAGGCAAGTCTTGTTAGACTCTATGTGGTCTCTATGTGCTCATTTATGATGGCGGTTAGGGATTAAATATAACATAAATACTAACTAATAATTTAGGTAATTGTTCCTACAGATGCTGGAGTGTAATTTGTGGTGGAATAGCTACTCTAGAGCTGTCTGTGCTGTTGTAGGTGTCCCACCAGCAGTCACACACCTGAACTCTCCCCACTCAAGCTCCTGCAAGCAGCCATGTGGGTCTTCTCCACCTGGTTCATCCCTTGCTTGTTCTGCCATCTCTATTTCTTTTCCATGACACCAGGAATTCAACTTGAATCTCCTTTAGGGAAGTTTTGTCTTTCTGGTCTTGCTCTAGCCTATAAGTAATTTTTTTTCCTTTAAAAAGAGGTCTTTTAAAAACAAAACAAGATGACAAAACAACAACAACAAAAAGGCTTAAAGCTCTCTTTTCAATTTCTGCCCTAAATGAGGCAAATAGTATCTAATATTTGCACTGTTGTTAAGTTCTGGATCTTGTACATGCTAGGCAAACACTTGAACAGTGAGTTACAGCCCCATTCTTCAGGTTCAATACTTTGTTTTGAGACAAGGTTCTGCTATGTTGTCCAGACTGGTCTTGAACTTACGATATCTCTCTCTCAACTTCCTGAATAGTTAGGGCTACTCATGCAGACCACTGCATATGGCTTCAGCTACAATTTATGACAAACCATAAACTGACCAGTTTAAGCAAAAGTGATAAATAACTGTCTCTTAATATATCCACTGCTGCCATAGTGACCTATAGGAGATCTTAGCCTACAGTTATGGCAATGAAATAGATTAAGTAAATAATTAATAATTTACTAATTAATTAATTAAGCAGAAAAAGACAGCAGATAGCTAGTCTTGTAGTAATTGGGTTGTTAACAGGATCTCTTTGAGGGAAGTTCACAAGACTCTCCCTTGACTCTCCTTGATATTCCAATCCGCATTCTATCCTTTCCTAGCTTTAGGTAGGCAAGGACTGACTGTCAGAGATAAAATGTAGACTGAGGGAGAATCTTTTTGGTGGTGCAACTATCTGTGGGTTGCCTCTGCTCCTGTAAGGAATTCTAATACTCATTAATTTGTAGAAATAAATAAATAAATAAATAAATAAATAAATAAATAAATAAAAAGGGGGTGCAGAATCTTTAATTTGTCAGGCTTTTCCTTCTTTGGGATGAATAAACATTTGGAAATTCACGCAGCTGCATACCACAGTTCCAGGATGGGCACAGCAACTCAGCAAACGACCAAAGAATCTATTTCCTGCTGTGGTGGAAGCAACTGGTTCTGTTTCATAGACCCTGGAAAGCACACAAGATACAACAAATTTAGGGGAAAGTTTGTTGAATGATCTGAACCAACCTCCAGTAAATGTTATCTGGTTGGAGGTTTTTCACTTGGATATAGAGGAAATAAACTGGAAGCAACAATCTGCTATACTTCCTTCTTTGGGTACAAATTCATCCCTAAATCTGTCTTGCTACAATTTTCGTTTAGATTGGAAACTGTAAACTTTAAATTGATAGATAATTTTGTAAGTAGTATAAGCAGTCTTTCCTCTAAGAAACACCTTTGTTCCTGGGTTGGGATTTAAGTTTGTTAGCAAGACTAGATATAATCCTTAACCTCAGATATCTGACACTCTAGTAGGAAAGAGAGACTATCACATGACAACAAAGTAAGTGAGAAGTTGTCCTAGCCATTGGGACCCCAAGCTAGAAGGGTTAAGCTTAAAAGCTCCCCTGAGGGCTTTGGTAGGTAGAGGGGTAGAGAGGTACTCCGCGGGGACTCTGGCTTGAGGAGATGCTCTGTGACAAGGAGAGCGGCACTAACCCTAATAACCCTGGAACAGTCCTGGGCCAGGAAGGTTGCTTTGGCCACGTGCCCCCAACCGTTAGTTACATCCGGCCACCTGAGCAGCCAACGGTTCCCAAGTCCCAGACTGTTGGGGTGGAAGCAGCTCGGCCACAGCTCCTGTGAACAGCTGTGGGCGACATGATCTCCTCCAAGGTGGCGCCGGGAGAGGAGGTGCTGAGGGAGGAGCCGTCTGAAGGTCGGCTGGCGTTGTCCTCTGAAGGTCGGGTGGAGACGTCGTCGTCGTCCGAAGATCAGCTGCAGTCGGTGCCACCTGTTGAGACTGGCTCTAGCTGGTCCATGGGGCCACCATCAGAGCGCTTGCCGCCGCTGGGTCAGGAGGCACCTCCTCCACGTCTCTGCCACACTGACTGCTTGGAAGCACCGCTGTCGCGCAGCTTCCAGTGCCTTGGAGCCAGTGTGGGCACACATCCCTGGCTCTTCTTGCTCGGGCCTGCACTGCTGACGGCCGCTCTGGGCACCGGCCTCATCTTCCTACCCAAGGAAAAGGAGAACCTGGAGGAGCAGTACACACCAATTGGCAGCCCGGCCAAGGCCGAGCGGCGCTTCGTGCAGAGTCACTTCACTACCAACGACACGTACCGCTTCTCTGCCTCCAGGACCAGCTCCGAGGCCAACTTCGCATCCATCTTGGTGGTGTCGCTCTCCGACTCACTGCTGGAGCCGGACGTGTTCACGGAGGTGAGCAAGCTGGACGAAGCGGTGCAGGCGCTAACGGTGACACAGGAAAATGGGACCCAGATCCTGTACAAAGAGGTGTGCGCCAAGTACAGGACGCTGTGCGTGCCGCCCAACCCTCTGCTGTATACCTGGCAGCATGACAAGTCGATGGATCTGTCGGACCTCTCCTTCCCCATCCACAACTTTTCCAACCGCCTCATCTACTTAGCAGGTTTCTTTGGCGGAAACGTCTTGGGCCAAAGGGTGGGAAAAAGTCAACGACTTGTGGAGTCCCGAGCAATGAGGCTGCTCTACTACCTCAAGACTGAGGATCCCGAGGACAGTGAACGTAGCCAGGCATGGCTGACTCACTTTCTTGACCATGTTAACGACATGAAGAGCAATCTGGCTCTGGAAGAGATAGAGGTATTGTGGAGGTTAGGGTTTTACCAGGGAAGTCCATAAGGGTGGGAGGTTTGGAGACAGAAGTGGCCCTTGAATTACAGCTTCAATGCTCTATACTGTTGCTTAGAGAGAAAACCTATTGTAACATGGATGACGCCACAGATCATACAGCATTGGCATCATTCTGGTCTATACACAAATCCTGTATCTGTCAGCGTGATGTTCTAATTAAGTCACTGGAAAATGATTTCTTTTAGTAAGTCCCCCTCTTGTCCCTAGGAGTCCCTAGATTGTTTGTGCCCAGCGGGATTAAAACTCAGAACTTTCAAGCTGTGTCATGCTATTTTAGAAAGGTAACTAGCTCCGCCTTTTTCAGGGTAGTTATAGAAAAGGCACCAGCTTACATGCTGACTGACACATCTCTGGGCCAGCAATTTCAATATAAAACTCTACTGAAAGTGAGTGCCTACTGGAAAGCCGGTGCTTCCTAAAGTGCTACTGGTACTGGCGCCATTAAAATATGGGAAGATAGCAATCTAATAAGATGGAGAAAATGCCACAATTTCTACAGTTGTTAATGATGATAAGGTTTCACAATTGTGTACAAAACTCAGTTTTTGGTTTGTTTAGACTTATGGTTAGGGTTTTTTTTCACCTTATTTTAGCCAAAAGGCAGAAAAAAATGATTAAACTTCGCATTTTTTAAAATACTTTATTTTTTTTCTTGAAGTTACATCTCAGTAACAAACCCCTCCCTATTCCCCCTTCCTATCCCGCCCTTCCACCCTCTTCCCCCCAGAAGTTTCCCTTCAGTCCAACAGATGGTTCATTCTCTTATAATAGTAAGTATTATACAAAACAATAGATATAAATATGCCACATTTATGAGAGTTAAATGGCCCAGTATACCTTCCCAATGTCCAGTTTATACATATTTGGCCCCTGACTTTAACATTCTACTATCTAACCAGCTCCATGAGTTTAAAGGTCTATATGTGACTCAACATTCATACTATCTTGCAACACATTTTTAAGAGTATCTTCTTAGATCTATAACACCCTCTTGATTCCTAAACAGTTCAAAATTTAACTATGAGACTCTAGCTGTCTATTCTTCAACCACCTCAGAGACCTGAGAGGGATAAATATATTTGCTTATATAGGAAGTGCAGGGCCTGCAGCTTCCAAAACTAAGAAAGAACATACCAATGACTGCCTGGACAGTTCCCATTTTCTCTCCATACATTCCAGCATCAATCTTCAGCCTTTGGGTCCTGTTTCTCTGACAGACATTTGTTGTAGAGCAGGGATTATGAAGGACTTACCTACCCTGTCTTGGCAGAGTTAGGCTGTCGACTTCCCTGCTACCAAGTTTTGTCCTTTTTGGACAGCAGTCTGTCTGCAGTTGGTGCAAGGGGTTTTTTCATGCCAAGAGAAAGGCTTGCCACTAATTCAACCATCTTACAGTGGAGGTTCTTCGATGCTTATCTTCTACTTGGAGTAGAATAGGGGGTGCTGTCAGATGCTGATATGTCTCGATATCAAAAAAAATCTTGATTTAAGATAACATCTTTGAATGCCATATTCTGCAGATCTCTAGTTTTTGAAGGAAACATTGGAGAAAGCACATTGCAGATTTTTTTTTTTTTTTTGGTTTTTCGAGACAGAGTTTCTCTGTTTAACAGCTCTGGCTGTCCTGGACTCGCTTTGTAGACCAGGCTGGCCTCGAACTCACAAAGATCCGCCTACCTCTGCCTCCCAAGTGCTGGGATTAAAGGTGTGCGCCACCACCGCCCGGCTTCACATTGCAGATTTTATGTGAAGAATCAAATCACTTTTTACAGTATACCCACAACAAGCTGAAGAATCAGTACTGTTTGTAACTTTTGACAGACTCTGGAATCTGAATTTATTTCCTGCATATGATTTTGGTTGCAGATGGTCTACTTCACATCCCTTTCCAGACAGTTGGAGTTTGAGGCAACCTCCAAGACTGTGATTCCTCTGTTTCACTTGGCATACATTTTAATCATACTGTTTTCAGTTGTATCATGCTTCAGGTAAAACTCTCACTAATTTTTTACTTCTAACCTTGTAATAAATATATTGTGATAAAACATACACAATTTACAATATTTCATTTTAGGTGATCGATTTAGTGATATTAAAATAATTATATACATACTGTTTATCCACCACAGATATCTGCTTCCCAAGTTTTTTTCCATCACTGTGAACAGATAGTCTATGTTCATTATGGAGTAACCTCCTAAACCATCTCCAAGAGACCCAGAAAAACTTTAGTCTACTTTCTATCTCTGAATTTTCCTATCTAGACTTTTCCTTTCTGCTCTTTACATGTTACTCAGTTTAAGGGATTTTATTATAGAAAGTAGAACAGACTAAGAAACTTCTGTTAAGCTTTGGTTTTATTTTCTTTCCTGTTTTTACATATTTAAAATTATTAAATAGAGTTTTTCTCTTTTAGAGAAGGTATCTATTGTCATATATTTTCCTAGCCACTTCATTACATAAGTTACAATGTTGTATTAGTCACTTTTCTGTTACTGTGATAGAAATAATAACTGAAAGAAACTTGAAGAAGAGTTCATTTTGGCTTACATTTCTTGAGGGATACAGTTCATTACTGGAGCTGGCTGATCACATTTTATCCACACTTAGGAAACAAAGACAACAGGAAGCGGGGTGAGGCTATAAACCATCAAAGTTGCTCCCCAGTGATGTATTTTCTCTAGCAAGGCTCTACATCGTAAAGGTTGCATAACTTTCTCAAACAGTACCAAGTGTTGAGGAACTGAGTACCAAGCATTCAAACACATAAGCCCATGGGGGACATATCATTCAAATGAACACTTTCTGCCCCTGATCCCAAAAGGCTCATGGCAATCTTATGATGCAAAGTTCATTTAGTCCAACTTTAAACATTCTAGATAAATGGCTCAGCAGTTAAGAGTACTTGCTGCTCTTGCAGAGTACCCGGGTTCAGTTCTCAGCACCCACATGGTGGCTCACAACTGCCTGTAACTCTAGTTGTAGTTGGCCCAAGCCTCCCTTCTCACCACAAGTGTAGTACAAGACATATGCAGAGAAAGTAAAAATTACAAATCTTTTTTAGAAGTCCCCATAGTTTTAACACTATTCAAAAGTCCAAAGACTTTTCTGCGACTCAAGGCAATTTCTTAACTATGATGCCATAGTAAAAAAAAATAAAATATAATACTTCCCTTATAAAGTGGGACCAAATATCCATTACCATTCCAAAATGGAGGCATGGGGGTATAGTGAGGAAATATTAGAAGAAAGCAAGACTGAAATCCAGCAGAGCAAATACAAAATACAAAATTTTGTAGCTCTATGTCTGGTATCTGGAATTTCGGTTTCAATGGGCTTATTCCAGCTATGTTGCCCACAATATTTCCGTGTTGGGCTGGTCTAATTCCCTATGTGCAGTTTTCTCTGATACGTGTCTCATGGTTTGACATCTTCAACATCTTGAGGTCTCAATTATATTCTAGACTCCACCTTTATAGCTTCACACAATGGTGCTTCAGGGACTCTGACCTTGGCAAACATTGCTTGGCCTTAGTGGCTCTTTGACACTATGAAGGAGACTCAGTGACCTTCTCAATCTTCTTTCTTTTCTCCAAAACTAGTATGATGTGGACAATATTGTGAAGTTCAGCTGCCAGCTCGAGATAGGCCCATGCATGTTTGCTTGTTTTGTTTCTTTTTTAATTGTTGATTTGCTTGCAAGTAGATTGTATATCGTAAAGCTTACTCTCTCTTGTCATGATTTGTCTGATGCCACACGTTCTAATGTTAATTAATTTACTCCCCAAGGTCTACTTGCTGTTTTTCATGAGCAGACACTCAAATAACCAAAATGACATTTGTAACAGTGCCTGCTAATCTATTCCTGATTGGTTGAATAAAATTGTTGATGCTGAGCTGAGCAGGAAGAGGTAGGCAGAGAGATTGATAAGATGAGGTTTTTAGGGGTTGGGAGAGAGACCACAAGGAGAGAGAAGCAGAAGGGAAGGAGAAAGAACGGGCCGCCTGATGGACAGAAGTCAGCTCCAGCAAGTAATGGGGACTTTGGGTGGAAGATAGTTGATAGTAGGGTGGTAGATATTTTGCTCAGCTCTGTGTTTAGCCTTAAATAAATCATAATCTTCATGTACGGTTATTTGGGGGAAATTATTAAGGAGTAACTAAGCTTTATTAATAATATGAATGAATACTAATTATTAATATTCACCAACACTCTTATAATGAAAACTTTGTAGTTTCAGAGTTTTTTATCTAAATTTTCTTTTAAATATTCTATTTCTTGTATATGGGTGTTTTGCCTTGAATGTATGCCAATGTGCTGTGTACATAGCTGGTGCCCATGGAGGATAGAAGATGGTGTCCTTTTATGGTTACCTTATGGTGATCCACTATGTGGGTGCTGGGAACTAAACCCTAGACCTCTGGAAGAGCACCCAGTGCTCTAAACTGCTGAACCATTTATCCAACCCCTTTTCTAACTCTTTAAGGAGTTTTTTGAGGTCTGAAAAACTACTAAACCCTTCACTATAAGTTTTCTTGAAGATTATTCTGTGGCATTTTCCATTTTCCTTCACATTTACCTGTAAACTTACTAGGTGATATGTTTTCAGCCTGTTTGAATCTTCTGGAACCCCTATTGATTATGTATTTTGCACTCCACCCCCCAAACAACGTTGTTAACTGAAACATCATTTGAGGCTGTGGTATGACATACTTTTTGGGAAGGTACAACACACACATCTATTCACCTGAAAAAGGGAGCTCACAACAGAGCAAGGTAATGATTGCAACAAAGTTGAATTTGCTGAGCCAATGAGTTTTTTTTAAATGGGGTTACTAAAAGGAGTATGCGTAAGGGGCACTTACAGGAGCAAGGATGAGTAAAGAGTACTTACAGGAGCAAGGAT
>CAJQZJ010036586.1:0-13686 GCA_907164525.1 Lophiomys imhausi
GTATGTATAAGCAAACACACCATAGCTATCATTACAAACTCTTTAGGAAGCTATGTCATTATATAGATTTTTAGATAAACATAATTACTAGATAAATTAATAATAAGAGAGAGAACTGGAGCTGTATGTCAGTGGTAGAGCACCCACCAAAAAAAAAAGAAATATGGAATCTTTAGCCAGATGCAGTGGTGCACATCTTTAATACCAGTATGTGCAGGAGGCAGAAGCAGAGGGATCTCTGTGAGTTCAAGGTCAGTCTGGTATACACAGCCAAAGCTATGTAGAGGGTCCTATATAAAAATAAATAAGTAATGAAATAGAGAGACAGAGAGAGAGTTTTACTTTCATGTACTCTTTCTTTAATGCTTTTCTTTTCCTTCTTTATATACGAGTTTTTGAACTGTATGTTTTCCTTTCCTCTGAAGAGCTTTTAGCATTATGCAAAAGGCAGATCTTGCTTCACTTCCAAAGGACAATATTACAGAGTACAGATTCAAGGTTGGCTATTTCCTTAAATTTTATTTACTTGTTTTCATTATCAGTTATATGTTATTGTGTGAATCTGTTTGCATGGGTGCCTTCAGAGATCAGAAGAGGGTGCTGGATTTTCTGAAGCTGGAGTTACAGGTAATAGTGAGATGGATGCTGGGACTTGAACTTGGATCCTCTGAACGAGCAGCAAGTTCTTGATTGCTAGGCCATCTCTTCAGCCCATGGCCATTTCTCTTCTAGTACTTTAAGCATGGCACGATGCTCTGCGTGATCTCTGAGATGTGGGATACAGCTCTTGTTGTTCCTCTGAGGAGCAGCTCTTTTCTTCTGGACCTTTCATAATTTTTTCCATATCCTTCCTTCCTTCTTCCTCCCTTCCTCCTCTCTCCCTCCCTCTGTTTGTTTGTTTCTCTCTTCTCTCTTCTCTCTTCTCTCTTCTTCTTCTTCCTCCTCCTCCTCCTCCTCCTCCTCCTCCTCCTCCTCCTCCTCCTCCTCCTCCTCCTCCTATGTTTGAATATGGTAGGCCTAGGCAACAACTTTGGGATTGTTTCAGTTTGCTCTTAGTATTTATTCTCTTAGATTACTAAGATGGTAGTTTCTCGCCTGACACTGAGTCCCAGCCACTGTGACTTCAGTGTGTGAGAAGCCTTCTGCGGATGTCTCACAGATCTTGGGTGTTCAGCCCTATTTTTTCAATTTCAGTCTTTTCCCTCTTTGATTTTCAAGTTTGGTATTTTCTAATGTCATATATGTAAATTCAAGTGTTTTTCCGTCAGTCATGTTTTATGGGCTAATGAATTCACTAAGGAAGTCATTTCCCTTACTGTATTTTGATCCCAGTGTTTCATTTTGATTCTTTCTGAAAATTTCTATTATCTGCTTGGTTACATAGCTTGTCCTTGTAGTTCCAGTTCTGATTGTTCCAAACTACCTGTCAAGACCAGTTCTAGCTCTGATGCAGTTTCAATTTACTGTATTCATCTGCCTTTCTGTCTGCCTGGTGATTTTCTGGTGAGAGACAAAATTTGATAGTATCAGGCAAAAGAGCTGCAGTGAGTTGTCTTTAATGATAAGATGGTAAGGTGGGATGGAAGAGCACTAAGTATGTAATGTTTGTTAAATAGATGCTACTCTTTAACGTTAATGGGAATAATTCAAACTTCAAAGTGAATGTTGGGAAGACCTGAGGGGAAGAGATATTTTGTCTCTATTAGAATGGAGGTTCTAAAGGGGCTGGATCATGGAGGGGAAAAGAGGGCAATATCTGTTTTAGCCAGTACTTCATTACCCATTGTGTAGGATATTTGAGGACCTGTCAGGCCTGTTCTTGCAGGCAGTGGCTATGCCAACTCAGAATATCCTTGGGCATGGTGCTCTGACTCAGATTCCCCAGCTGTGCAGTGTGAGGTGGTCAGATACTGTCAGATCAGTTCACATGGAGGCATCACACCTCCAGGTTAGACCAGCACAACTGCTCTGACTCAGAAGCAGAGAAGATGCTATTTAGTTTCTTCTTTTGTTTGGGGAATCTGCTCAAATCATCCAACTGCCACACCCCATTCAGAGATGCAGTTTAACTCACTCAAGCTTTGTGTAAAGATGAGTTGAGCCATCAGCTATGTCCAGAGTCCTTCATTATTCATGGAGAACAGACTGTGGCAAAGAGCAAAGGTTTTGTGTTTCTGAATTTTTAAAAGTGCTTTGCATTGCATTCTCTGAAATGGTGTACTCACTGGTGTCCTGAGATAGATGTCTGTTTCGGTGGTAGCCGGAGGGTTCTGCTTTTTACTGAGCAACAGAGCTGACAAGGAGTCCATGGATTCTTTACTCTTGTGTCTGGTCAGTATCAGAGAAGTATTAGAGAACCAACTCTGGATTCAAGGCCAAATCAGGCTCCACGGGCAGCAGCTGCACAAAAGACTCTGGTGCTGAACTCTCATGCTTAGGTGGACAATATTCCCTTGGTCAGAAAGACTTCTTTCGAATGTTGTATTGAGATATAGGTAGTATAACCAATTCCTGACTGGGATCTCTCTCATAGCTGTGTTGTAGGGGTAAGAGGCTATGAGAAATATGAAGCTATGAAGGTCAAACATGAGTTGCAGGAAACTCCAAGATATTGGAGATACCAGAACCATCAAACATCTGCCAAGGAGAGAGGTATGTTGCAAGCAACA
This sequence comes from Lophiomys imhausi, assembly GCA_907164525.1. Classification (NCBI taxonomy): domain Eukaryota; kingdom Metazoa; phylum Chordata; class Mammalia; order Rodentia; family Muridae; genus Lophiomys; species Lophiomys imhausi. The sequence goes on from CAJQZJ010036586.1 coordinate 2,670, forward strand.
AATTGGGAACGATGGAGCCATATAAGCCTTTGATACATGGAGCTATAAGATTTGGTGTTGTCCCTGATGTGTTCTGGTTTAGCCATGACCCAGTATTTCCTCACTATACTCCCATTCCTCCTTTTAAGAATGGTCATGTATATTCTGTGCCATTAAATGTTGAAAACATGTAATTTGCTTTTTGATTTTACAGGGGTTATAATTAAGAGATTCCCTTGAGTCTCAGAAAAGACTTTGGATTTTTAAACTTCATGTTGAGACTGTAAAAGATAACAGGGACTTTTGAAGTGAGATATTATGAATTTTACATTATGATATGGACACGAGGCTATGGAGGTAAGGGAGAGGAATGTTGTGGTTTGTATGGAAATGTCCCTCATGATCTCAGACATTTGAACACTTGTTCTTCAGGTGGTGGTGCTGTTTAGGTGGTCCAGCTTTGCAGGAGGAAGTATGAGACTGGGAGCAGGTTTTGAGATTAAAAGCCCAGCACCTCTCTCTCTCTCTCTCTCTCTCTCTCTCTCTCTCTCTCTCTCCCCTTTTTCTCTTCTCTCCTCTCTCATTCCCATCTCTCTCCTCTCTCTTCATCTCTCTCCTCTCTCTTGTCTCCTCTCTCCTCTCTCTCCTCTCTCTTGTCTCCTCTCTCCCCTTATCCTCTCTGCTCTGTGGTTGGGGTGTGACATAAACTCTCAGCAACTTGCTCCTGTCACCATTGCTTCCATACCATGATGGATTCTTATGTCTCTGGAATCATAATCTCAAATAAACCCTTTTTTCTCTAAGGTGCCTTGGTCATGCTGTCATAAAAATAACTCATGCAGCCTGCCTTTCCAGCCTGGGCAGACTGTGGTTGTCTCAGTCCCCTTTTTGTGCCCTGCTATCTGGGAATGACCTCAGTGTTAACCTATAGGCGTCTGACTTTCCACCTTCCCAGCTGCAGTCAGTGCTGGACTTCCTCTCAGTAGGCCGCTGCTGTCACAGCACTTGGCTGTATCTCCATGGCACACTATTGCCAAAGCAAAGTCCACAGAGTGACTCCCATTTGACCACTCACTGGTGCTCTCCTCATCCAGCCACCTTTACAGAATAGGAGCTAGTGACCCACTGCGAGCTAAAGCAATGACCTTCCAGTGGTGAGGTAGGAGCTGGCAAAGGGAGAGATTTCAGGATGAGGGCCCTTTCCACCTCCTTGTCTTTCATTCCTCCATCTTCCTATTTCTAGTGGCTGAATTCATCTACCCCTCTCATGACTCCCTTTGGAAGAGGTGCTCACCCAAGACAAGAGCATAAATAAGTCTAGGCGGGATCCCTCTCTAGCACTGTAGGGCTGTACACATGAGTGACTGGGCAGCACCAAAACTTGCCTCAGTAAATGATATTTATTCATAAGATTATTTGTCATCATTCCAAGTGCATTGACACAGCTTGTAGATTCTGAGTAAAATAAAATTAGAATGTTTTTTGTTTGTCTGTTTTAAAGAGAAAATAGTCTGTAGAGAATGGAGGGCAGAAGCACTCAGGCTGTGTTCTGAGCCTCCAAGCTGCTGGGACATTCGACAAAAGATGTTCTCTAGGACCATCTCCAGGTGATCTTTTCACAGGGGAGGGACATGGTGCCTGCTCAACCCCAGCACATGCTGAGATGTACACAATTTTCCCTGGGCCTGAGCCATCCGGGTCCTCCCAACTCCACCTTGCCTACTGTAGTCATGGGCCAGAGAGCTCTTGTTTTTCAAGAAGCTGTGGGGCTCTCCAGCTTTTATACCCATTGAGAGGCCTGATCTACAAGCGAGCTAGGTGGGAACTTGGAGCCAGGGTGTGGACCATCTTGAGTAAAAAGTGATAGTAGAATGTTAAAGTCAGGTGCCAAATACGTATAGACTGGACATTGGGATTGCATGCTAAGCCATATAACTCTCATAATTGTGGCCTAATTACCTCTGTTGTTTTGTATTGTATTTATTATTATAAGAGAAAGAGCCATTTGTTGGACTGAAAGGGGGAGCTGTTGGGGGGAAAAAGATATACCTTAAACTTAAAAAAAAAAAAGGAAAGGGATGGGTGGGTTGAGGCCGAAGAGGGTGGGAGGATGGGACTAGAGGAGGGAGTAGGGAGGGGATTGCGATTGAGATGTAACTTGAAGAAATAAAAAATAAAGTAAAAAAAAGAGAAAAAACTACAGAGAGAGAGCTGTCTTTAAAAATAAATACAGATATACTGACCTAGTCTTTAAAAAAAGGTTTAATTATTTTGATGCTATTTTATTTGTAACATATTTTCTGTCCTTAATCAATGTAATCTACTTACATCATGTTTTAGTGCAACTTACAAGAAAAATAACATGCCAAGAGAAAACTGCTTTGTAAATGTAAAAATGTAAATCAAATAAATTCCATTGCAAGTCAAAAAAATAAAATAAAATAAAGCAATCTCAAAAAAAAAAAAAGTGTTCTCAACATCCTCACTGTGGTTAATGAAGTCTAGAAGGGGGATAATTCATCGTGTGCTTGGCAGCACAGTAGCCTTGTGATTGTCCTGCTCAGGGAAAGAGCAGCTTCCCAGTGAGCCAGTGTGCAGCCTGATCCCAGTTACTATGCTAGTCCAGCAAGCTTCATGGGTTCTGGATGCCCAGGTCCATGATCATAAACTTAGGACCGCAGTATACTGAAACCGAACTTTTTAAATTATTAAACACTTATTTATTAATAACTATATTCACTTACAACAAATATAAACACTTACTTAACTACTAACCCTACAAATGACTACAACCCCTATTACCTAACCACTAAACCTATTGATAACTATTACAACTATTTTCATAATCTTTTAGAAGGATACAGTCTCTGGGGCAGGTCCTCAGTCGCCAGGAACACAGTCTCTGTGGTAGACCCTTTAATGCACTTAGCAGTCTTTCTTCTGGAATATCTCAGACATAGATCCGACAGGGTAAATTGGCTATGGTGGTTTCACCTTAAATAAGGCTTGAGGCTTTCTTCTCTCTGGGAGACCTCAGCTGTCTGTAGGCCAACTTATTTCCTTCATATCAGCAACTCTGCTGCTCTGCCTCAGTCTTTAAAGCTGGCCACAGTTTCGTTCAGGCCACTGTTCGGACAGGTCAAACCCCTCTAGGCAAAAGCTGAGCCACAGGGTTTAGTCCTTGGCCTTTGCTGTCTTGCTGAGGCTTTCTCTGCTCACCAGCTTCCTTCTGCCTCAGGGAAATCTGGCCGTCAGTCCACCAGCACTTTCTCCATCAGACAATATAAACTACTCGTTGTCCTTTCTAGTATGAGGACTCGCTAGCAGCAGAGCTGTCTAACATGGGGCTCTCTAGCATGGGATCCCCTAGCATGCAGCCCTCTTGGCTCCATCCACTTGTCCTTAAATAGGCTCGCTCCTTGTCCCACCTGCTTCAGCTTAATTTGAGCTCTGCCCACTTAGCAGCTGAAAACAATGCCAGGCTATAAATCTTGTTTTTAGTCCATAAAGTCTTTTTGTTTCACCTGGCTTCAACCTTGTTTTTAGTCCATAGAGACTCCCCTCATCTCACCTGACTTTATCCTTGTTTTTAGTCCATAAGCTGATAAGCTAATTGTCCACAGCCAAGTTGATCTTCATGCCCCGAATTAAGAGACTGTATCAGAAACCCCTAGATATTTACTAAATCTAATTTATATTAATCTAACTCCCTACAGTATACTTCTTACTCTACTTGAACTCCTTAAACCTGGGTTCAATATATGGCACAAACAGGAACTTCTGTGGTCAGAGAAAGACTAAGCTAGACTGATGAGGAAACTAGATGGTATCTCTAGAGGAGTCAGGAAAAATGACTCAGAGACATGTAAGTTTTGTGTCTTGAAAGAGATAAAGAAGACATTTTAGCACACAAAATGTGGATTTGACTGGAATCAAGAATAGGTGAGCTAAATTGGGACAATATTCCAAGACCCTTTAGATTTGCATACAGCTAATCTACAGAGATAGATAACACATTAATGGAGTCTCTTTTATGGTGGTTAGATGGGATTGGTGCCTGCTGTACACAGTAGGACTCTCATTTTTAAAAACTTAATTTTTTTCATGTGCATGCATGGGTGTCCACATTCTGTAGCACACATGTGGAGGTCAGAGCACTGGATTCTCTGCTTGCACTATGTAGATCCCTGGGGTTGTCAGGTTCCGCAGCAGGTACCTTTATCCACTTAGCTCTCTTGAAAAGCCAAATAGGGCAGCTGTAAGGAGAGGTCCCTGGCTTACTTTTTGTTGTATTGTCTTTTCCTGGATATATGTGAACACATATAGGACATCAATGATAGACCAAAAACTACAATTTCAACTGAGTCTAGCTTAGTGAATCAATGCGTTTATTTATTTTTACAGGAGCATAGGTAAGGGTATATTTACAGGAGTATTTGTGATCCTAAAATACCTGCATTACCAAAAAGTCTAACCCCAGCATTGGTGGTGACTTCTCTGTGGCTGCATAGGTAGAGTTCTTTAGTTAAGTCTCTACCCTGTGCATACTCTAGCACCTCCTGAAAATGTGGGTACAAGCAGCTGAGTGTGGTGAAGCCTCTCGGCAAGATGAAGAGGAAGGAGATGAGACTGCATGTACTGTGATTTAAATCCTTTGTGTCGTAATGAGCTTCAGTGTGGATTCCAACCTCTCATTGCCATGGTTCCTGGTGGGCTTTCTAAGGCAGGCCCCTCTCCACAGTCCCATGATCAAAAACATCATTTTCCTTTGGTGGGCTTTCCAAGCACATCCTTCAATGTCAATCACATACATTTGTAATTGGTAATTGGATCTGCCCTTATCCTTCACCTGAGATGTCAAACTTCCAAAATCCCTAATCCTACCACAGACTAGTCAGAAAATTGCAGAGATCTCTGTCTCCCCAATGCTAGAATTTACAGATATACACTTCCATAACTGGACCTCAGCCTGGGTATTGGAAATTGAACTCAGGTTCTCAGGCTTGCATGGGAGGTACTTTTCCAGATGAGCTCACTCCAAACCCTCCCTGTGGTTTTTCATGTAGCTTCTGCAAGACCAAACAAAGCAGGGCCTGGGGCTCCTTGACACCAGATTTTCCCAAACTTCCCTGGAAGTTATAGAAGGGATATGTACTGTGGCATGGGCCACAAGGCGGTCTCAGGTGTTCTCGGCAAGCAATTAAAGCTGCAGCAATAGAATGGAAAAAAGAGACTATTGGAACAAATGATTACATGAGATTGATCAAAAACTTAATTTTTTTTCCTCTGAATTTGACCTTATGAGGGAAATTTTAATGAAACAGAATCTCTTTCTTTTCACAGCCCTAAATTCAGATTTAATAAGTTCTGGGACCAGACCAAGAATGATTGTGTGGTACTGGACTCAAGTCACCACCATTGTCAAGGTTTCTCACAGTTTAATCTTGAAGAGAATCATCACAGCACAAACTTCACAAGTCAGAATATGTGGCCTGAATTTGATTTTCACCTCTCCAAGATTATCCAGGGAAGCAGTACTTCTGAGCCTGAAGTACTAACTTTTCTGAAAACAGGGCTTAGCAAAGGCATTTGTTTTGTTCGTTCACTGAGGCTAATAAAATGATGTGAAAACCCTTTCAGTTTCAACTTCACATAGCAAGTAGGACAGGATATTTCCTAATTCTAAACCTCATCAGCTTAATGATTAGGATATACATCATTCCTTCTATTTATAAGAAAAAAATGCAAGGGAAAATGTGTAATTGATACAAACAGGCAGTGTGCATGTGGTGGTTCATCATCCAGGGATTATCAGTGAAATGCAAATTAAAATAGCAGTAAGACCAGTGTCCACATCAGAAGAATCTCTGATGTCTTCTGGGAACCTGCTAGAGACAGCATGGGTACAAAGAGCCAGACAGGATATGGCCAGCTTGGAACAGCACTGTACAGAGAGCTTAGGGCTTCCAAGGGAGGGTGATTGTCCTGTCCAACATGATTGCTGATGGCAAAATGATGTCAGGCTGGAATTCACAAAGCCTGCAGGTTCTTGTGAATTTGGAAGGGATAAGTTCACCCTAAGCACATTTGTGGAGCCTGATTCTTGGAGGATGGCCTGAGTCCTCAGGTGAAATGAGATCATCTTGAGCAGGGAGCATGGGCAGGTGGTCTCTTTGAAATCTTCCCATCCATAGAAGAGAAGTAATGAAACCTTGTTAGCTCAGGGCCAGACAGACTGCTGTGTTGAAGGCTCTAGTTTCTGGGTCTCCAAGAAGTCTAAGGTCCAAAAAGAAGTCCTTGCACAGCTTGAGAAAGTGACACTGAAGGTGGAAAAGAGGAGAAATCGTTGTAATCTCAACCCTAACCTACTCGCCCTTGATCTGTGACAATTCAGGATAGAGGTTTGGAGTTGTCTCTGTATTGGCTACAAGGAACCGAGCTAGGAGAAGCTGTGCAAACTAAAAACATGAAATAACTTTGTTACTGACATCAAAACCAACCTGTTACTTCTGTCCAAAAAGGACAAAACTTGGAAGCAGATAAGTCGACAGCCTAGCTCTGCCAAGACAGGGTAGGTAAGTCCTTCATAATTCCTGCTCTACAATCAATGTCTGTCAGAGAAACGGGGCCAAATGGCTGAAGATGGATGCTGTAATGTATGGAGAGAAAATGGGAACTGTCCAGGCAGCCACTGGTATGTCATTTCTTAGTTTTGGAAGCTGCAGGCCCTGCACTTCCTATATAATCAGATATATTTATCCCTCTCAGGTCTCTGAGGTGGTTGAAGAATAGATAGCTACAGTCTCATAGTTAAATTTTGAGTTGTTTAGGAATCAAGAGGGTGTTCTGGATCTAAGAAGATATTTTTAAAATTATGAGGCAAGTTAGTATGAAAGCTGAGTTAGATATAGAACTTTAAACTCATGGAGATGGTTAGATAGTAGAATGTTAAAGTCAGGTGCCAAATACATATGGACTGGACATTGGGAATGTATGCTAAACCATATAACTCTTATAATTGTGGCCTATTTATTTCTGTTGTTTTGTATTGTATTTATAGTTATAAGAAAAAGAACCATTTTTTGGACTGAAAGGGAGAGCTGTTGCGGGGGAAAAGAAATACCTTAAACTAAAAAAAAAAAAAAAAAAAAAAGGGAAGGGGGAGGGGGGGGGGAGGGGGAGGGGGGGGGAAGGGTGGGACTGGAGGGGGGAGTAGGGAGAGAATTGTGATTGAGATATAACTTGAAGAAATAAAAAATAAATTATAAAAAAAACAACCTGTTTCTGAGTCTAAGCAGAAGCATGCCATGGTAGCTGCTATGCAAGTTATGATACTCATGAAAGGCTGTTTTTCTGTTTCTTCTCCCAGATGTTATGCTGCTGTTTCCTCTGGAGACAACAAACGTGTTTTCATCAGGGTCATTCCCAGGCAATGGTTCTTCCCTGCTTCTGTCTACCTCTCCATGGTTTGGTTGCTGGGGCTTTTTGTCTTTTAGTCACTCTTGGGACCGCCGGCTTTTCATCACCCTTTTTTTTTACCTAAGAAGGTAAATTGGATCCTATGGTACCATTACCATATTTGGATCCTATCTTGTTGTCTGGTTCTGGCCAGAAATGGTGATGGCACCGCTCATCCATGCCTCACACACATTTATGGGCATGGGTTCTGTGGGCACTGGCTTCAGGCCCTTTACAATGCTGTCATTGTCATAGACCTCAGCCTCCTCATCTCAGGAAACGTATAGGGAACATACTATTGCTTAGGTGGCATCGTTTTTAATTTTCCTGTTGCCATGATTCCCTGACAAGAGCAGCTCAGGAGATAAAGGGTTTATCTCAGATCATGGTCTGAGGGTTAGTCCACCATGGCAGGGAAGTAAATGAAGGTGTCAAGCTGTATCCACAGGCCTAAGAGAGCGATGAATGGACACTTGGTTCCCTTTCCATTTTATATGGTCCAAATGCCTTTCCCAGGGAATGGTCCCACCCACAACTGAGATGGGTCGTCTCAAAGCAATTAACATGATCACTATAATTCCCTACAGGCACATGCAGAGTCTCATCACCCAGATGATTCCAGATTTTGTTAAGTTGGCAATGAACACTGACCAACACAGGCAGTCTGCCAGACCCTCAACATCTTTTACTTTCTCTGTTGCACTCCACAGTTGGTAGCGGTGGTAGTTTTGATTCATGTGAGTTGGATGTTGAGACTCAAAGAACATAAACAACTTGCTCAGATCCACATGATTATGAAGAAACTGAGGCAGGATTTGGACCAGGTCTGGCTCCAAATTCCAGACTTTCTCCTTGCTGTCATCTTCTGCAGACCAAAAGAAGTGACTACAGTGCCAAAAAGTGCCTCCCTTCCCAGTAAAATTCTGGTCTGCTGGAGCAGCCAGACAAACATCTGGACTGGCAGATTTTTGGCAGGGTCCTAGGGGTGGAAGCTCAGCAAGTCTCCTGACAAGGGTAGGGGTTTTGGCCCAGGACCAGAGCCAATCCTGCTTTGGGATGAGCTGGCTTGTCTGGTCTGAAATCAAAGCCATGTTGGCAGAGGCTCAGATACTATGAAGGTTAGCTCAGGGCAGGGTAGTGGTGTCATCAGCCGTGCCTTAGCCTCCCGAGTGCTGTGTTCTTTCTTGGCTCACGTCTGTTATTGCCTGGGTCAGTCACACTCCCTTCCTTCAAAACAGGATGGCAGACAAAGCTGCTGCCCTGGGTTGTAGCACTGAAAACACCGAGATAACCTCTTCAAGGCAGAAATCCCTATGATTTTAAAGTGTCCATTCCCTGACCTTGATCTTTCTGAGTTGCGTCTCCTCCCTGTGCATGGGCTCTGACAAAATTGTGGAAGCATCCCTGATGCTTTCTTACATTCTTGAAGCCTTTTCTAGTTGAAGGACCTTGATTATCAGCTGAAGAACAATCACAGTTTTTAATCTTGCAAAAGCTACACTCTGGGACTCCTGTATTTTCTCTCAGTTCTTTTGCCAATCTGCTTATTCTTTTGTGGGTTAACTTTTCCCCCATCAAGGTATACTATTGAGCACAACAGAAACAGCTAATTCATTCTGGTGATGTTTTGCTTGGAAAGCTCTTTGCAAACCCAGGGCTACACTAGGTACATTTCCTGTTTTCTAGGTTATTGCAGGCAGTTTTGTGATTTAAAACAAAACAAAACAATTACATAACACAAATTACCATTTCACAACTTTTGACACCAGATTCTTTTGCAGTCAGCTTTGCTGCAACAGTGTTGTATAATGGCTGCCCTGCTGGTTCCACTGGCTTGGGACTTCTCTTGATCTCTGCTTCTACCACAACATCTCATTTTAGACTCACTTCTCACCCCTTTTTCTAAGATCCTGTGGAAGATGGAGAAGCACAATAGGGCAAGTTTCAGACAGGAACGGCAAGAGGGGTGAGAAGGATGATCTTTCCCTCTGAACCCTCTGATCGGAGCAACTCCTTGGCCCTTCAACCACATTCCAGGATTTGCACCAGATTCTAAGTCCATCTATAATGCTGAGGATGGGAGGAAAACAGTGTTCTCCTATGGGAGTGGCTGAAGAAGTAAGGCAAAGTGAAAGAAAGCAAGATAAGTATCCTGCTCCCTCTGATAGAAAGGACAGATCTCCAGGCAAGGCCAGCGAGGCTACTCCCTACATGCCCAAAACCTACAGCCACTCATCAGCTTTGCTTGATCTGCAGCTGAAATGAAGACCATCTGGGAAGAGCTAGTTGTAGGCTTGATAGGAACTGTTACCCACACTTCATCTGGAAAGGCAGAGGACTACAAATCCTGCATGGACCCTTGTATGTATTGTCTCATCTTATAGGATTACATTGAGCGAGTGCTCTAGCTAAGGGACATCTGGAGCCATCAGAAGCTGGGAGAGACAGGAAAGACTCTTCCCACCTTGATATTACCCTCTTTGTCCTCCTGGACCATTAGAGAATAAATTTCTGTAGTTTTAAGTCAATAGGTTTGTGGTAATTTGTGTGGTAGCTGTAGGAAATTAGTATGCTATAATAGTTACACTAGGAAATCCCAGGTGATAGATGTTTGATACCTATTTTACAAGGGGATAAACCCAGGTTTAGTGTCTGGATAATTTGATTCTGACAGAATCCTCCTGCTGCCAGCTCCTGTGCATTGCTCTGAGACAGACCATAAGCAGAGAAAGGAGCTGAAGAAGTTGTGGTGAGGCCTGGGCAAACTGTCACATAAGGGGCTGCTAGAATAAAGTAGAAAACACAGAATTTGCCTCATTTGGGCTGCTTGTCCTCAGAGAAGCAGGCCCTCAGGGCCCAGTGTCCACATGCTTGGCCCACCCTAACCCTCTATACAGAGACAGTGGGAATATCGTTCCATTCAGTTTCAGTGAAACAAGCTTCTTCTCTGTTCTTTTCAAGGAGCCCCAAAGTTCTGACATCTCCTAACAGTTGGGAGAAAGCATGTTTGTTTGTTTTTTAATGATTTATTTTTATTTTATGTGCATTGGTGTTTTGCCTGTACGTGTGTTTATATTAAGGTGTCAGATCCCCCTGGAACTGGAGTTACAGACAGTGGTGAACTGTGGGTGCTGGGAATTGAACTCTCCAGCCCTGGGAGAGAGCATGTTGGGTGGGTATTGGAGACTTGCTGGAACTAGAGAGACAAGAGTACCTTCCTGGGGAGTCCTGAGGAGCCCAGATTTCTGTGTTTCTCAATAGGATAGACAATAGGATAGGAATGCTCAAATGTTTGCTGCTTCTAGACTCACAGGTGTCTCTTTTCTATTATTTTCCTGCTTCTTGATGGGAAGGTTATCAGGTGTCTGCCATATTGTCATACTTGAGGAGCAACTAACTAACTGAGGGATAATATTCCAATTCCATATTGGAATATTGTCCCTCACAATGGAGAATATTGTATGTACATATGGATAAATGATACCTAGAACCTCACTTATTGTTGACTGAGATGATGAGTCTTGGGATATTTATATAGTAATGTATACACTTCATAGTCTATAGTAATTTGTACACTTCA
>CAJQZJ010036588.1:0-11603 GCA_907164525.1 Lophiomys imhausi
TAAAGAGTACTTACAGGAACAAGGATGAGTAAAGAGTACTTACAGGAACAAGGGTGCCACAAAAAGAGCAGCTGCATTTCCAGAAAGCAGAGTTTAGCATGGGTGGTGCAGCTCTGGAAGCCACATCCCTAGAGCTCTCCGCACAACTTGCAGGCAGCTGGATAGACTGAGCATCTTCCTGTGCTTGGCTACTCTCCTTTCCCAGCAGGCCGAAGAGAATCTTGCAAGCTTTTGCTTTGCCAGATGTTTGTCTCTAGAGTTGCCTTCTCCTTCCTGGAACAAGAACAGAAATCTTTACCTATTTGAATATGATCTTTCCTTCTGTCATTGGTTTGAGTTCCTTCTCATCTGAAACCCAACTTTTTAATTATTAAACACTTATGTATTAATAGCTATATTCACTTATAACAAATACACTTACTTAACTACTATTCCTATAAATTCCTACAACCCCTATGAATGCCTACAACCCCCAAGACCTAACCACTAAACCTATTGATAACTATTACAACTATTTTCCTAACCTTTTAAAAGGATACAGTCCCTGGGGCAGGTCCTCAGTCCCCAGGAACACAGTCTCTGGGGTAGACTCTTTAATGCACTTAGCAGTCCTTTTTCTGGAATATCTCAGGGTAAATTGGCTATGGCAGTCTCACCTTAAATAAGGCTTGAGGCTTTCTTCTCTCTGGGAGAACACAGCCATCTGTAGGCCAACTTACTTCCTTCCTATCAGCAACTCTGCCGCTCTGCCTCAGTCCTTAAAGCTGGCCACAATTCCGTTCAGGCTGCTGTTCGGACAGGTCAAACCCCTCTAGGCAAAAGCTGAGCCACAGAGTTTAGTCTTTGGCCTTTTGCTGTCTTGCTGAGGCTTTCTCTGCTCACCAGCTTCCTTCTGCCTCAGGGAGATCTGGCCATTGGTCTACCAGCACTTTCTCCATCAGACGATACAAACTACTCGTTTTCCGTTCTAGCATGAGGACTCGCTAGCATCAGAACTCTCTAGCATGCAGCTCTCTGTCGCGTCCCCCCTTGTCCAGCAAGGAATGACGCAACTCATAAAACTTTTCTCCAGCAGTTTATTTAGGTCCCTTGAAAACAGTCTTTCGAATAAAGGGGCAGACCCAACCCACAGGCTAAATACTAATTAAATAGCCAGTCAAGTAAAGCCAAGTGGTGCTATCTTAGAGGTCTACGTATGCGGAAGCAAGCCAGATCAGCAGTCTTTGTCAAATATGAACTTATTATCATAAAGAGCACTCACCGTCAGGCTGGTGGAAGGCGGAGACCAGCGCCATCTTTAGGGCGCGGCACTTCGCAGCTCTCTACAGTTCCTCCTTTTTTATTTTTTCTAAAGTTGGTAAAAGTCCCTGGAAAGGCTTCGTAATTCCTCTATCTGGGGATCTCACAGTGGGCCTGAGCCTGTAGGAGGGCGGTGCTCAAACTCTTACCCGTCTCTGGGTCAGCCTCCCCACTCGGGACTGCCCTGTCTTAGGTGGCCGAGACTTATCCGTCAACTCCGTCACTGACTTACCAGACCCTAATATCCGTGGAACGAATTTCTCATTGGGCAGGGACTATGTTCAGTGAAGATTTACTTCACGGCAGCAAGCCATGCCTGAGGGGACTGGCCTGCCTCAATGGCGACAAGGGCTTGTATAATCATGGCTGCATTACGCTTTTGTGTGGCTCTCATTTTGTAGATGCACCATAGGCAAACCAGAGAGGCTAGCATCATTAGTATCGCCAAAGAGCCTACACCCGCCCACTCCTTAAGATGATCCATAGCCGTCTGTATCCAAGAAGTCAAGCCAGTAGCCAGGCTCAGATCTACCCGAGTGGAGTTGATGTGGATGATTGTCGCTCTCGGCTCTCTCATCAAATTTTCAAATTCAGCCGACCAATCCTGTAAGAGGAACTTTGACAATTGTCTGGACAAATTAGCAGCTTTTGTATAATTTTGATATTGTACGGAAGTAACACATAAACCTTGTAATTTCTACTCACACCCCAACTGTGTTAGTTGCCAAAGAGAATCAATCTGTTCTTGTATTAAATCTATACGTTGATTAACTATCATAAGACTTTCTTTGAGATGAGAATTCATAGAGGCCTGAGTATCCAATGCCTGTGTCACAGTGGCTGAGATGTTATTTAGGGCATTGGCAGTCTGTATAGAACTAGACAAGGCGATAGCTGAGGCAGTAGCTCCCACAGCAGCAACAGTGATAGCAGTAACAATAGCTGTAGTGATGTCAAAATCTCTTTTAAATCTGAATAGCATCATGGTATTAGGAGCCTCTACAGGAACTGGTACATATCGAGGCATTCTAGTCACCACAGCCACAGGAAAGGCTGTGGCATTCCAGCATAGGGCATAAAAACATGTGCCTGGAGTGCATACTAACTTTTTGTCACCTAAGGATGCACTCCCATTACTTACAATCCACAGAAAAGGAGGCCAGAGACATACTGGCGAAGCTAAAAAAGTCTTGTTGCGATAAGAATGAAACAAAGAATTCCAAGTACCAGAGCCACTACCGCTAGAGAAATCCAATCTGGTAGCAGACCCTAGGGAAAAATTACCTCTTTGATAAATTCCTCCTCCAAGCATAATGACAGGTCCCAAGTCCATGTAACTTTCATTTACTCCACACAAAAGCCACAAATCAAAAGGATTGGTGGCAGTCTGCTGAGGATCCCTAGTAGATATATCAAGCATTCCTGAACAAGACTTATTCACTATATTACTAATCATGGGGCTAAAGGAAAAATGATCTTGTTGAACCCAAACTGCTCTGCGCTCCTGACATCCAGTCCAGGGAAAAGGTCCTTTCTCTCCCGTGGATCCTTTACAAAAAGGTGCCCAGCATGGCTGTTTGGGGGGGTTTCGGTCAGAGACTCGTGTGGGCCACCATCCTTCAAGACGAAAATCATTGCCTGAAAACAAACCACCACTCCTACCCCCAAACCTCAGTTGTGGTAAAAAATCTGCTGACTGCTGAGACAATTTAATGCATTTTGTATCATCTGACCTATTGAAGCTCATTAAAAAGCACAAACTACCCTTCAAGCTGACATTTTAATATTGCCCAGTCATCTACAGTGCCACACAAAATCTTAATTTGATAACTGGAATAAGGCACTATTATACTGGCAAGAGCAACTCCAAAAGACTGCAAGCATTGTTGGATACCATTTAAGGCTAAAGCAGCAAGTGCAGTGGGATAATGTTCTATTCTGTTCTTACTTGTGTCCACATCCCCGGGCAGAAAAATCTCCCTACTTTCAGGGACTGAACTGGCTGCTCTGAGTGGCTTCTGGATATGGGGGAGGAGTCGAAGGCGCCATGGCAACGGCTTTGTTTACATCAGCTGACGCCAGCGTGGCTGAAGACACTGTAGCGACGACTCTGCCCACTCTGACTGCCGCTGACGTGTCAGACGCCATGGCAACAGCTCCTCCCACACCGACTGCCGCCGATACGCTGTTTTGTTTTATTTTTTTCTTTTCCTTTTTTTTAATAACAGTCCTCTCTAACTGTTTTATTAGAGCATGTAGCTCTCCTTTAGAATCTGTGTTCTCTGAGTCCTCTAAATCTCTAAAATCTCTAAAATTTCTAAGATCGGGATAGAGAGGAACTTTCTTTTTGTCTTCCTTTTCACTGTCTGCCTGCTCAAATTTTTCGCCTTTGTTACTCTCCTTTTTACTGTCTGTCTGCTCAGATCTCTCCCCTTGTAGCAGTTCCAAAGCTGATTCTCCCTCTTTGATTGCATTACAACACCTCTGATCTTCTAAACAACTCCTCACCATTTTCCAAATCGGTCTTACTCCATGCTTCAGAGTCCCCTGCTCCCAAGCAAAATCCAAGTCCCTGCCTAATTTGTCCCAGCAGGATACCGTAAGATTTCCGGACACCGCAAACCACGGAGCCACAGAATCGCATTCATTCAGAAATCTCTCTAAGGTAGACTTCTTAATCTTCAAATTCCTAGCTAAAAGTAGCTCCTGAAGAGCCAGAAAAATTGGATGTGACTGAGACAATCCCATGTTTAAAAATTTTACTTTAGGTTCGCAACTTCCTGTGAAACTTTACCTTTTGTTCGCAACTGTCTGCGAAACTTAACCCTTTGTTTGCTATTTCTGTAAAACTTAACTGTTTGTTCACTATCTCCGCGAAACTTAATCTTTTGTTCGCTATCTCCGCGAAACTTTACCTTGTGTTCGCTATTTCCGTGAAACTTTATTGTCCTGATTTATCCCAGGAACTTACCAAGCACTTCCCCTGACTGCAGGAGTTCTGAGTCTTTTCTGGTTCCCCGTACGGGCCACCACTTTGTCGCGTCCCCCCTTGTCCAGCAAGGAATGACGCAACTCATAAAACTTTTCTCCAGCAGTTTATTCAGGTCCCTTGAAAACAGTCTTCCGAATAAAGGGGCAGACCCAACCCACAGGCTAAATACTAATTAAACAGCCAGTCAAGTAAAGCCAAGTGGTGCTATCTTAGAGGTCTACGTATGTGGAAGCAAGCCAGATCAGCAGTCTTTGCCAAATATGAACTTATTATCATAAAGAGCACTCACCGTCGGGCTGGTGGAAGGCGGAGACCAGCGCCATCTTTAGGGCGCGGCACTTCGCAGCTCTCTACAGCTCTCTAGCATGGAACCCCTAGCACGCAGCTCTCCCGGGCTCATCCATTTGTCCTTAAATAGGATCGCTCCTTGTTCCACCTGCTTCAGCTTAATTTGGGCTCTGCCCACTTAGCAGTTGAAAACAATGCCAGGTCATAAAGTCTTTCTTGATTCACCTGGCTTCAACCTTGTTTTTCAGTCCATAAAGACTCCCCTCGTTTCACGTGACTTCATCCATTAGCCCATAAGCTAATTGCCCACAGCCAAGTTGATCTTCATGCCCCAAATTAAGAGACTGTATCAGAAACCTAGATATTCACTAAATCTAATTTATATTAATCAAACTTCCTACAATCATCCTCACATTTAGAGTCCTGACTTGTTTCTTTTCCGTATAATGTGTTTGTAAAGTGCAGGTATCACTTACAAATTGTTCTGAAGCAATTTCTAGCAAGCAAAATCTAACACCTGGAGTGTATTGCCAAGATTTTAAAATGTACTACTGGGAGCAGAGAGATGGGTTAGAAGTTTCTTTGTTGTTGTTGTTGCAAGGAGCCATGCTCAGTTCTTAGCACTCATGGGATGGTGGCTTATAATAAGACACCCTCTTCTGGTTCCTGCGGGACCAAGCATGGATGTTATGCATATGCATATACACAGGCAAAACAAAACAAACATACACACAGAAGAAAATAAATCTAATTTTAAAAAATGTACAATGACCAGTGGGGTGGTAAAACTTTACACATCTTGTATTTATCTTCTTTTCTGTTGTCCTGACAAGGAAATAGGTTGGTCATTCAAAATGTGTTGTGTTCCAATTCTTTTCTTTTTCAAATTATCAACCTTTCTATAGAACCCTCATCACTAAGTAGATAATAATCATGGAAATTATTTAAAACAATGTTTCCATACTTAGCCACAGTATTCACTGAACTAATTTGAAATTGCAGACTATTTATACTGTGTTTATGTCCAGTTGAAGTCAGGAGTTGGACGGATACAAAACTGGATACATGCTCCATTTCAAACATAGTTTGCCCTTGGCTTTTGGTTTGTATGTGGTTTGAGTGAGTCCTGGTTCATGTATTAGGAACTTGGTTTTCAGTATTGTTAAACTGAATAAAGGAGACACCTTTAAGAAGCAGGATCTGTGAAAAGTGATAATTCACTGGGGATGCTGCCTCAGAAAGCACGAACTAACATGGTTCTTAGTGAACACCCATTATTTCCCAAAACAGGAAGTTATGAAAACAGCATGCCAGGATCCTAAATCTGTTTTCCTATATTTCCTTTTGTTTTCTCTCTCTCTTATGCATTCCCACCACAAGGACATGTATCATTTTATAACACAGTAAGAGGAGCACTTGCAAAGATGCTGCATCATCCTATTGGACCTTCAGATTGTAAACTAAGTAAATGTTTTTCTTTTTATAAAGTATCCAGCCTCAAGTATTTTGCCTTAGCAACAGAAGATGAACCAAGCCACCATCCACTACCGACTGTATTTCATCTATACCCTTCTGAAAGTCAGAGTACAGTTAACCATTTGTAGTGCTCAGTATATTTCTATTCTGAAAAGTAAACAACTAATTGGTAGGATTTCAAATATGGAAATCACCATAACAAGTTCTTATTTTTCCCTCTAAATTTACAGGTTGGACTGTGTAAGAAACAAAATATGGGTTGCAGTCTTTGGAGTGTTTTCTGTTGCCATGTCAGTGGTGAGTGGCTTTGGCCTGATGCTGCACGTCGGGGTCCCATTTGTGATCATAGTTGCAAATTCACCATTTCTTATTCTTGGTGAGTAAAACAAATTATGAGGCTGTGTTGAGTCTGTAGATATGTTTAGTGGATAAGGGAATGCATTTTGCTTAGGTGGCTCAAACAACAAAGAACAAATTATCTACCTTCAGAGTTAGGAAAGTAGACAAGTAGAGAGAAGAAATATAGGCATTAGTTCACACATAGAAAACAATATGGAAGCCCCTGAAAATACAAGAAGAAATATTTTGTATCAAGGGATACACATTAAACTAAAAATAATTTTTAAAAAAGAAAGTGAGTTTTCTTTTCCTAGATTAATCAGCACTAGTGAGTGTCAGCATAAGGTTATTGTGTAACTCAAATGCTGATTTCTGTACCCCCCATATCTGGTTTCAATCCTTGTTCTGAGGAGCACATGTCTCAATGTTATGTAAATACTGCTCCCCAGTTGTCCCCAATATGCCAATAAAGCAGCTTACAGCCAATCACTGAGCAGGGGAGAGAATAATGCTGGACTTCCTGCCCTCCAGGGGAGGAGGCATTAAGGAGAGGAAGTAGGGGGATTCAGAGAGAAGCAGACAGGAGAGATGAGGAGATTCAGCTGAAGAAGGAAAGTCACAAGTGCAAGTATCTCTGAGATTTATGCTGGGGGAAGTCAGATTAGCTTAGTGGGTTAAGAATAGAGTAATAACTGCTCAGTTTTTGAGTTGTGAAGCCTGTTTTAACAAATATTATAATAGACTCTCAATTACTTGGATGATAGCTAGGTTAAGAGGTAAGCTGTGGCCAAATGGATGGAACTAGAAAAGCTCATCCTGAGTGAGCTAACACCAAAGGGAACATGGACATAGACTTTTTTTGTTGTTGTTTGTTTTCTCTCCCTGTCATTGAGACACTTTTCCCTGGTGGTGCTGCCTTCTAGGCCTCCAGTGTATGAGGAGGCTTTTGTCCCTCATATGACTGCTGAACTGGGGCGGGGGACTGTTATGTAGGGACACTCTACTCCAGAGGAGTGGGATGGAAGGGTTAGGGGGTACAGGGTGGGAGGGTGGGGCTGGGAAGGGGGGAAAGAGGACACTATGATGGAGATGTAACCTGAAGCAATAAATAAATGAATTTTAAAAAAAGAGGTAAGCTGTGAAACTAACCCAATTATATAAAGTTATACTAACAAGTGAGACCATTTTGCAATGTTGTGTGTAAATGAGCACTCCCTAGATTCTGCTGTAGGAAAAGTATGAATTGCTTTGCATTCCCCAAGTTTGTAGCAAATCAAAAGACTTAAAAAGGAAGAACTATAGATCAGCAATTTCACTTCTGTAAAGTTTATCTGATAAATGTAGTTGATCATAATTAAAATAAATGAGTTTATTTGGGCGTGTTTTAGAAAAGAAAATATTGAAAGCAGCCCAATCCCATATCAATATGGAATTTGTCAATTCAAACATATTAAAACATTAAAACCATATTTAGCTTTTAAAAAAGACAAATATAATGAATTAAATGACAATTTCTCATTATAAAACAAGATTACCCCCCCCAGCAATGGACAAAGAGACACTTTGTTGATGGTGTTCTTCTTATATCAGTCAAGGGCAGAGCAGAGCAGATGGCGGTCCTTTGTTCATCCTAGCTTCATGCCTGGCTTGGTGGCAAAAGCTGTTTTATGCCTAGAACTCATAAAAATCAAATCAAATCTAGGCAGCACAGCTTGGGAAGAGGAAGACAGACACCTGAGTTCAGCCATGCCACCCATAGACCTGCCTTCTGGCTCACAGCACAGGCAGGTCATCAGATGTCCACTTGTTGCCATGCCACATAGCACGGATGGAGGATATCACCCAGAGGCCAACCAGCCATTCACCCAGCCTACAGCAGGAGTCACCACCATGTGCCAGTATGCGGTGGACAGATGGGAGAGAGAGAGAGAGAGAGAGAGAGAGAGAGAGAGAGAGAAGTGAAGCAGCTTGACCATTATGAAGAGAGATGGAACTGGAGACTTGAGGGTGGAGAGGAGAAGCCTGCTGTGAGTGGCCAGTCCCACCACCTGTGGCCATGGTGAGGTCCCAGCCCAAGCTGCTACTGCGTGTCATGCCTGGGTCCTTGGTTACACAGAGGCAGGGGACTACTACATGGATATCCAGGAGCTGTGCAGAGCTAACTGGCCCCACCCCTCATAGTGTTCTGGATAGCTGGCCCCATCTCTCACCAGCTGCAGCACTTGGGAGAACAGGCCCTGTGCCTCACCCAGGCAGGCAGCACAGTGGAGCTGCACAGCCTGGTGGCAGGGGTGTGGATGATCCAGCCCTAAGGGTGTGAGTGTAGGAGAACTGACCCCACACATATGCCTTGGGATGACCCCAGGCACAGAGATGATGCCCTCCCCACCTCACCACCCACATCCCAGGCCACCTCCAGCACTGGGGACAGCTGCCCACAGGGTCATGAGCACAGGACAGCTGTCCCTTCCCTCAACAGCTGCAGATCACCTGAGCAGCACAGTAGAGCTGGCCCTGGGGGAGGGGCACAGGTGAGCCAGCCCTGGGGGTGAGAGTGCATATCTGCAATGAGGTGCCATGGGGGGTAGGATGCCCTGCTCCCTTGCCACTTTCGGTAGTCTGGAGAGCTGGCCCTAAAGAGTGGGGGAATGAATAGGCCTAACACCTCACGTGGGTAACACAGTGGAGCTGCCCTGATGACAAAGGCACAGATGAACCAGCCCTGAGGATGTAGTGGGAGAGGCGATCCAGCCCCTTGCAGGTAACAGCACTTGGGAGAGGGGACCCTGTGTCTTGTCTGGGCAGCACAATGGAGCTGGTGCTAGAAGTGTTGGTGCAGATGAGCTGGCCCCAAGGGCATGAGAGCAGGGGAGCTGACCCTGCCTCCTGCTGATGGCATTGGGTGGCCTAGCCAGAGCAGTGTTGGAGAGCTTGCCCTCCTGGTGCAGATAAAGGCGAGCAGGCGGCTGACCAGCTCAGCTACCACCCAGGCCCAGATCCAGGGAGAGCTCAGAGGAGCCGGCACACCCCAAAATCTATATCATTTGCAAATGGTTGGGGCATGTGAAAGTGCCAGTCCTGCTGATCCAAAGCTGCAGGATCTCCATGACACAGGGAAGCAGCAGAATAACTGGAATGAGGACCAGTGAGGACCCAGTATTGATGGTTTTGTAGAAGCCAGAGATCTCAAACCAGACCAATGACTCATTGCAATTTGCAAGTGAAGATGTGTGGACAGAGGGATATACTGTGGGAGACACTGTGACACAATACAGTTTCCATGATGAGATGTTTTCTATGATCTGGTTAAGTTTGTGTATTTTTTATTTGGTGGGGGCTGCAAGAACAAAGGGCAGATATGAGGGGATGGAAAGATGAGTGCTACTAGGGTACATGATGGGAAACTCACAGAGAGTCAATAAAAGTTTAAAAAAATTACATAGAACAAGTTCTACATGAAATTTTTAAGTGTTTTTATGGTTATCCTTGGAAGGGAAATTATGGTTTTCTTTTTGTATCTATTCTGTTTTTAGAATTTATTTTACAGTAAGCATAGAACACATACATATCAGAGTATGCAATTTGAAATATGTTTTTCCTCTGTAGATAGTAGATGGGTTTATATTGCATATCAGGTTAGCCTTGCTTTTCAAAGTTCACCCTTGTAACCGAACTTTTAAATTATTATTTAACATTTATTTATTTATTACTAAATTCACTTATAACAAACACCAACAATTTCTTAACTATTAATCCTATAAATTCCTACAACCCCTTTAACCTATCCACTAAACCTATTGATAATTATTTTTCTAACCTTTTAGAATGATGCAGTCTCTGGGGCAGGTCCTCAGTCGTCAGGAACACAGTCTTTGTTGTAGATTTTTTAACGCACTTAGCAGTCCTTTTTCTGGATCTCTCAGATGCAGGTTCGTCAGGGTAAGTTGGTTACTGCAGTTTCACCTTAAATAAGGCTTCATGCTTTCTTCTCTGTGGGAGACCCCAGCCATCTGCAGGCCAACTTACTTCTTTTGAATCAGGAACTCAGCTGCTCTGCCTCAGTCCTTAAAGCTAGGCACAGTTTCTCCTAGGCCACTGATCAGACAGATCAAACCCCTCTAGGCAAAATCTGAGCCACAGGATCCAGTCCTTGGCCTTTTGGTGTCTTGCTCAGGCTTTCTTTGCTCACCGGCTTCTTTCTGCTTCAGGGAGAGAGCTGGCCATCAATGGCCAGCCCTTTTTTTAGCAGGACTCTTGGAGCTCTCTAGCATCAGGGGCCTCTTCTCCTTCTGGGCTCCACACACTGTCCTTAAATAGGAGGAACTCTGTTTCAGCTTAATTTGGGCTCCGCCCACTTAGCAGCTGAAAACAATGTCAGGCCAGATACTTTGTTTCTTCAAGTCCATTAAGTCTTTCCTGTTTTCCTGACTTCAACCTTGTTTTTCAGTCTATTGAGTCTTTCCTGTTTTTCCTGACTTCAACCTTGTTTTTCAGTCTATTAAGTCTCCTGTTTTTAGTCCACATGCTGATAATGCTCTTCATGCCCCGAATTAAGAGACAGTATCAGAAACCCCTATATATTATCTAAATCTAATATATCTAACCTCCTACACACCCTCATGTAGTAGGCAGCTTTTATTTTGTTTTAACACTCTATTTTATTTTATGGTTCTTAAACCTTCTACCCTCCAACCCTTATTCATTCCAATTCCACAACACTAAGTAGGAGAGAAAGAAGTTTAGAGGAGGAAGGGACATAGGTCTCTTAGAGCTACTTCCTGTTGAATAGGGTGGTCAGGTTCTTTGGGGCAATACCAATCTCAGTTGTCAGGATATCCAAGAGTACAGCAAGCCAGCAGCAGCAAACACAACTGAACGAACCAGCAACACCTCAGGGGAGTACCAGCAGCAGGGAAAACAGCAGCTTCTTCCTTTGGTCCCCCTCTGGGTTCTGACATTCATATCCCTCTCCAAAGTCCTCAGAATTAAACATTCTGGGGCTGGATAAACCACACTCCTGCTAGAGCATGAGACAATTTATAGTTAACAGCTGTGGACAAACAGAAGCAGCCCCATATCCCACACTTGGGAATAAAACAAAAACATTCTCATTACATAACTAGGATTTTTAAGAAACAAAAACTCTTAACCACATCCTCATGTTCATACACTCAGCCAGTGTGCCTATGGTCATCAATAACTATAGTTA
>CAJQZJ010036591.1:0-11111 GCA_907164525.1 Lophiomys imhausi
ATCTACCATTTCCTCAATTAATATATTTCCACAGTGAACATGAATTACTTTTAAAATAATAACTCTCTCAATTGTTATTTCAAAGGAAGCAAATGTAATCTTCACTGACTTCCAAGAAATGTATGTCAGTTATATGATAGCCTGGGGTTATAATACTACTTGCTTCCAGAAAAATCAAGTGAAATATTTTCACTAGAGATTCCAATTGACAGGTGATAGCATTTCCTAAGTAATTTGCACCAATATATACTCAGAGATGATCTAGACATGGGTCTAAAAGATACCAGAAAACTTACATTTGGTTTTGTTTGGCTTTCCAAACATGTTTCATTTTTGAGGTAATCTCCTTGGAAATGGTTTCAGAGTATATTTGTATTCTTCTTTTCTTCTCAAGGACAGAATTCTTCAGGCCATCTATATTGACGATAAAGATTAGCATTAAAAAACGTCAATTGTTCCTAAATATTCAAGTATAAATAAATATGGCAAAAGATTATTAAACGACACCAATGATACTTAAAAATTAAATTGAAATATAGCACCAACATGATGTATGAAATTTTTCCTATGTTTGCTGGGTGGTGGTGACACACGCCTTTAACCCCAGAACTCGGTAGGCAGAGACAGGTGGATCTCTGTGAGTTCAAGGCTGGTCTGATCTACAGAGTGAGTCCAGGACAGTCAGGGATACACAGAGAAACCCTGTCTCGAAAAAGCAAAAAACTCAAAAATCTCATATTTTAGAGAACTTAGAATTTTGCATTTTCAGGATGGGGATGTACAACCAGTGCAGTCAATGCAAATAAAATAAAATACACAAAACTGTGGTATCTGAAATATTTTTGGAGCTATATATTTTGGAGGAGAAATGTCCAACCTTATTTACCTCAATTCTGATTTTCCTAATTGAAGATAATTGAGACATGATATTAAGAACCCGGGAGAAAAACAAAGGGTCAAGGATACATTTTAAGTGCTTCACAAAACAAACACTTTACTAAAAGAGGAAAATTTCTAAATTCAAAAAATATTGTCCAACTGAAATGATACAGTGAGCTTCTGAATTGAAGTTAAGATTTAACCATAGATGTGATACTGAAAGTACAATATTAAAACTCAAGCTTTAAAATACACACAAAAAATAATCTCTTAAAAATCAGAATCCAGATCCAGGCATGTTGGCTCATGCCTTTGATCCCAGCACTTGGGAGGTAGAGGCAGGTGGATCTCTGTGAGTTCGAGGCCAGTCTGGTCTACAAAGCGAGTCCAGGACAGCCAGAGATACACAGAGAAACCCTGTCTTGAGAAACCAAAAAAAAAAAAATCAGAATCCAGAGCCAGGCATGTTGGCTCATGCCTTTGATCTCAGCACTTGGGAGGTAGAGGCAGGTAGATCTGTGTGTTCAAGGTCAGCCTGGTCTACAAAGCAAGTCCAGGACAGCCAGGCTCTGTTACACAGAGAAATCCTGTCTTGAACAACCTAAAAAAAAAAAAAAAAAAAAGCAATTCAGAATCCGGTGGATCTCTGTGAGTTCAAGGCCAGCCTGGTCTACAAAGTCAGTCCAGGGACAGATCCAAGATGGCAGCGGCCTGCGCGGACGTATTTTGATTTCGGGGTTAACAATCACAAGGCGGCAAGTGTTGCAGGATGCTGTACAAAGGGCACAACCCCATCAAATCTCACCCAGATACCCAGGGACCACGGAGGATCCCTGGGCAGGACGCTCCTTCCCACTCTCGGACACGCAAGGAAGCCGCTGGACCCGGGAATCGGGATCACCCATCCCTCCACCAGGAGAGACTCCTGGTAAGTTCCAACCTAATACCCAGCGGGCAGATTCAGATCCCTCGCAGAGATAATCCCCACCCTGCTGGGCACCCCCAGGTCTCGCACAGACGATCGAACTATCTGGCGAAGGTTGCGACCCTTGGAAGTGAGCTCAGCTTGGCTGCAAAGTGCCTTCAAGACTGCAAATTGCAGTCTATGACAAAACTGGCCAGTTTACAAGCCACGGGAGCGGCAAGGCTATTTTTTTTTTTTTTTGGTTTTTCGAGACAGGGTTTCTCTGTGTAACAGCCCTGGCTGTCCTGGACTTGCTTTGTAGACCAGGCTGGCCTTGAACTCAGAGATCCGCCTGCCTCTGCCTCCCGAGTGCTGGGATTAAAGGTGTGCGCCACCACGCCTGGCGCAGAAAGGCTATTGGAGCTGAACGGCAGATTTACCTGCTACAGGAACCAACCCTAGGCAAACTGCGAGATATCTGAAACTGTCGTATATCGGACGTTTCTACCAGTACTGGCCCTTCCGGCAGGGAACCAGAGCTTACGTGGACACAGCTCCACCACCTGGATTAGTTAGGTCTCTACCAGGGAGGCGGGGCTAAATGACTCACCTGATAGGAGTGGAGTAAGACAACTCGAATCCTATACCAAAGGGCTCCCTTTGGACCTAAGTCCAGAAGACAGCGAAAAAATTCCACATGGCCTGAGGCCCCAGACCAAAAAAAAAATAAAACAGCGAAATGTCTCCAACAAAAGAAAGCAACACTATTCCTCCGTCCAGCCCAAACCACCTCACCACAACTGAAACACATGAAAACGATGACAATTCTACATTATGGAAAGTGATAGAGTCCCTTCAAGAAGAACTTCAAACTATGAAGGAATTCAAAGAAGCCACAATTTTACAAGTCACAACAACGAATAACACCATTAAAGAACTCCAAGCCAAGGTGATCCAGCTTGAACAGGAAAAGGACAAAACAATGAAAGATTTCCAGGCAAAAACAAGCAAACTGGAGAAGGAAATGTACAAAACGAACAATACCATTCAAGCCTTGAAAATAGAAATGGAAACAATAAAGAAAACACAGAGTTAAAAGAGGAAATGGAGACTCAAGAGAAGAGAACAAGAACTACAGATGTGAGTATCAAAAATAGGATGCAAGAGATGGAAGACAGGATCTCAGGCATGGAAGCTTTGATGGAAGAAATCAGTACAACATCTGTCGCATCCCTCTCGACCAGCAAGAACGACGCAACTCGCAAAAGCTCTTCTCAAGCAGTTTATTCAGGTCCCTTGAAAACAGTCTTCCAAATCCTTGCTTGTGTCTCTGCTTGTCTGCTTGTGTCTCCGCTTGTTTCTCTGCTTGTGTCCCTGTGTCTCTGCTTGTATCTCCTCCCCCAAGCCCTTATATGCCTACTCAAACCCAATCAGATCATGCCACCTAGTGATCCAAGATAGGCTCACAAAAGGAGGAAGCACACCGGGATAGGCAGCTGCTACCAACTAAGGCTTGTTTACAGCTAAGCTTGAGCTTTCTGGCATCAAGCCAGGCGCCATCTTAGGGTTGGGGCTCACCACAGTTTTGTGGCTCGCCACAGATCCCCCTTTTTGTTTTAAAACGCAACAGGCAAGGGTAGAGGTCTGATCTCTGATATGCATGTAAAGGACATTGTAATGACCCCATGCCCAGTAGCCAACCAGGCTGGTGCCATACCCATCCGGTATCTTCTCAGAGATGGGAAGCTAGGATACCAACCCATATGCAATCAAACATGCCCTTCTTGAAGTAGCTAGAAGCTGATCCCAAGTGCAGTGCTTAGCCTCATATCCTGAGCATGATGATAGCTTAGTCCTTTAGGACAGTCAACCAAGCTTGTGGCTGTCTAGCCTCCACGGCAGCAAAGGCTTGCACCAGCATGACATTACTTCTCCTCTGTGAAATCCTCATCTTACAGATACACCATAGGGCAATGAAACTGAGTAGGAAGAGCATGCCTCCTAGGGCACCCATTCCCGCCCATTCCTTCAGATGATTCATGGCTCGGAGGATCCATGTTGACAGTCCTTCAGCAACAGAGACATCAACCCCGGGTGGAATTCACATGCACGATGGCAATTCTCAGATTCTGCATCAGCTTATCAAACTCGCCAAAACAATTTTCCTGTAAGATACTGAGAGAGTTGCTTAGACAAATTTGTAGCTACAGTATAATTTTGATATGGCACAGAGGTCACA
Organism: Lophiomys imhausi; assembly: GCA_907164525.1. Lineage (NCBI taxonomy): Eukaryota > Metazoa > Chordata > Mammalia > Rodentia > Muridae > Lophiomys > Lophiomys imhausi. The sequence continues at coordinate 4,023 of CAJQZJ010036591.1, forward strand.
CACAAACCAGTCATTTTCCACTCACAGCCAATCTGGGCCACCTGCCACAATACATCCAAGGCCGTGGCTACATTGGCTGACAAATTATTCAAGGTAGTGGCAGTCTGCACTGAGGCATTCAGGCTTCTAACCCCTTGTTCTTATAAGGGGTGATAGCTGCTTTACACTCCTTTGTACATTGCTCATACACAAGTTGTTTAATTAAGGGCATTGCTAAATCAGGGTCTCCAAATACCCTTCCAGCTGCTTCAACCATTCTAGCCACGAAGTCTGAGAAAGGCTCCAGGGGACCCTGAATAATCTTAGTTAGATTGCTATTCACTGCCCCTTTGTTAGACAATGATTTCCAAGCTCTGGTTGTGATTAAATTGATTTGCTCAAACACCTGAGCCAGATACCCAGTTTGTTGTTGAGCAAATCGACCTTGCCCAAGAAGCATGACCACATCCCAGGCTGGGTTTCCTGCTGCACGATGAGCAGCAGCTTGTTCATTAGCAAACTCAATCAAGAAAGCCTTCCAATCTAAATACTGCCCAGAGGACAGGCAGGCACGTGCCAAGCTCATCCAGTCACTAGGAGTCATGCAATAACGACTAAGAGCTTCCACCTGAGTTACAGTGAAAGCAGCATTAATCCCATAAGTGCAGACAGACTCAGCAAGTGCTTTAATTACCTCAAAATAGAGGGGTTCATGATAACGATTTCCCCCTCCATCCTGAAAGACAGGGTAGTACATCTCATGTCTCACTTCCCTCCAGACATTTGGACCGAATGACCGCCCACTAGGACCACTCGGAGGGGAAGTCTCATTATATGAAGGCGGTGCCATCACAGGCGGCCCCGGACCTGAGGGCTCTATCCGAGTGCAGTCAGAACTCTTTCTCAAAGATGACTTCTCCATTTTCTTTGTTAACATTTTAAGTTTCTCTTTAGACTCTGAGCTATCCTCTTCCAAAGTATCTTTTCCAGATTTGACCAAGCGCTCCTCTTTTAACTGCTATAATGTCTCTTGTCCCTTTTCCACGGCCTTGCAATATCTCTGATCTTTTAAACAATTACGAACAAGTCTCCAAATAGGCCGTGCTCCTCCCTGCAATGTACCTTGCTCCCAGGCAAAATCTAGATCTCTCCCAAGCTTATCTCAGCAACTGATAAAGGCCATCAAGGCCAGCATTCGCTCCATTTCTGTGAGGCACTCTCTGCTTTCCTCACCTTGCTCTGCCAGTTGTGTCTTCTACTCGTCCGAATCACGGAACTTTATTGCTCCCTCCCAGAGACCTTATTGCCTCTTTACCGAGGTCCTTATTGCTCCCTCCCGGAGACCTTATAGTTCGCAACTTCCCGCGAAACTTTACCTTTAGTTCGCTACTGCCCGCGAAACTTTACCTTTAGTTCGCAATTTCTGCGAAACTTTACCTTTAGTTCGCAATTTCCGCGAACTTTATTGTCCCAATTTATCCTGGGAACTTACCAGTGCACTGCCCCTGACTGCAAGAGTTCTGAGTCTTTTCTGGTTCCCTGTACGGGCCATCACTTGTCGTGTGCCCCTCGACCAGCAAGGACGACGCAACTCGCAAAAGCTCTTCTCAAGCAGTTTATTCAGGTCCCTTGAAAACAGTCTTCCGAATCCTTGCTTGTGTCTCTGCTTGTCTGCTTGTGTCTCCGCTTGTGTCTCTGCTTGTGTCCCTGTGTCTCTGCTTGTATCTCCTCCCCCAAGCCCTTATATGCCTACTCAAACCCAATCAGATCATGCCACCTAGCGATCCAAGATAGGCTCACAAAAGGAGGAAGCACACCGGGATAGGCAGCTGCTACCAACTAAGGCTTGTTTATAGCTAAGCTTGAGCTTTCTGGCATCAAGCCAGGCGCCATCTTAGGGTTGCGGCTCACCACAGTTTTGTGGCTCGCCACAAACATCCAAAGAAAATGAGAAAGCTAAAAAATCTCTCACCCACAACATCCAAGAAATCAAGGACTCAATGGAAAGAGGGAACCTAAGAATTATAGGCATAGAGGAAAGAAAAGACTCCCGATTCCATGGTCCAGGAAATATCTTCAACAAAATCATAGAAGAAAACTTCCCAAACCTAAAGAAAGAGATGCCAGTAAAAATCCAAGAGGCTTACAGAACACCGAACAGATTAGATCAGAAAAGAAACTCCTCTCACCACATAATAATAGATACTCCAAATGTAGAGAACAAAGAAAGGATATTAAAAGCTGTAAGAGAAATAGGCCAAGTCACATACAATGGCAGACCCATCAGAATCACACCTGACTTCTCCTCAGAAACTTTAAAAGCTAGAAGGGCCTGGACAGATGTCCTACAAGCCCTGAGAAAACATAGGTGCCCAGCCAGACTACTATACCCAGCAAAACTCTCTATCAACATAGATGGAGAAAACAAGATATTCCATGACAAAATCAAATTCAAACAATATCTCATCAGAAACCCAGCCCTACAGAAGATCCTAGAAGGAAAATTATAACACAGAGAAGATAACTACACCCAAGAAAACAGAGGAAATAGAAACCTCCACAGAAACTAAACAAAAATAAACACAAGACAGCCAGCTATACCAAAATAATGGGAAATATCAACCCCTGGTCACTAATATCCATCAACATCAATGGACTCAACTCGCCAATAAAAAGACACAGACTTACAGACTGGATCCGTAAACAAGACCCATCTTTTTTGCTGTATACAAGAAACACATCTCACTATTGAAGATAAACACTATCTCAGGGCTGGGAAAAGGTTTTCCAAGCAAATGGACCCAGGAAACAAGCTGGAGTAGCCACCCTAATATCAAACAAAATAGACTTCCAATTGAAGTTAATAAAAAAAGACAGAGAAGGGCATTACATACTCATTAAAGGAAATATCCACCAAGAGCACATCTCAATATTGAACATCTATGCCCCAAATAAAAAGGCACCTACATTTATCAAAGAAATGCTTCTAAAACTTAAATGGCACAACGATCCAAACACTTTAATAGTGGGAGACTTCAACACCCCACTCACAACTATGGACAGATCATCAAGACAGAAGCCAAACAGAGAAATAATGAGTCTAACAGAGATCATGAACCAAATGGACCTAACAGATATCTATAGAACGTTTCACCCAAACACAAAAGAATGCACCTTCTTCTCAGCACCTCATAGAACCTTCTCCAAAATCGACCATATAGTTGGACACAAAGAGAGCCTCAACAGATACAAGAAAATTGAAATAACCCCTTGTATCTTATCAGACCACCAAGGAATAAAGCTGGACTTCAATAGCAAAAGAATCAACAGAAAGTCTACACTCACATGGAAATTGAACAACTCTTTACTAGAGAACCACTGGGTCAGGGAAGAAATAAAGAAGGAAATCAAAGACTTCTTAAAATCCAACGAAAATGAAGACACAACATATCCAAACCTATGGGACACAATGAAAGCTGTGCTACGAGGAAAGTTCACAGCACTAAGTGCCTTCAAAAAGAAAATTGTGACAGCCCATATTAGCGAATTAACAGCTAAACTGTGTGAATTGGAAAAAAAGGAAGCAAACACTCCCAAGAGGAGCAGAAGGCAGGAGATCATCAAACTTAGGGCTGAAATCAACAACTTAGAAACAAAAAGAACTATACAAAGAATCAATGAAACCAAGAGTTGGTTCTTCGAGAAAATCAACAAAATAGACAGACCCTTAGCCAAATTAACTAAAAGGCAGAGGGACAAAACACAAATCAACAAAATCAGAAATGAAAAGGGTGAAATAACAACAGACATTGAGGAAATCCAGAGAATATTTGGATCCTACTTTAAAAATCTATACTCCACCAAATTTGAAAACTTAAGTGAAATGGACAATTTTCTTGATAGATTCCACCTACCGAAGCTAAATCAAGATCAGATAAACAGATTAAACAGCCCTATAACCACTAAGGAAATAGAAACAGTCATTAAAAATCTCCCAACCAAAAAAGGCCCAGGGCCAGATGGCTTTAGCATGGAATTCTACCGGAACTTCAAAGAGGAGCTAACACCAATACTTTTCAAACTCATTCACAAAATAGAATCTGAAAGAACATTGCCAAACTCATTCTATGAGGCCACAGTCACCCTGATTCCTAAACCACACAAAGACCCAACAAAGAAAGAGAACTTCAGACCAATCTCCCTCATGAACATAGATGCAAAAATACTTAATAAAATACTAGCAAACCGAATTCAAGAACACATCAAAAGTATCATACACCATGATCAAGTAGGCTTCATCCCAGGGATGCAGGGATGGTCCAACATACGAAAATCTATCAATGTCATTCACCATATAAACAAGATGAAAGAAAAAAACCACATGATAATCTCGCTAGATGCAGAAAAAGCATTTGACAAAATCCAACACCCCTTCATGCTAAAAGTTCTGGAGAGAACGGGCATACAAGGACCATACCTAGAAATAATAAAGGCAACATACAGCAGGCCAGTAGCCAACATCAAAATAAATGGAGAGAAACTTGAAGCATATCCTCTAAACTCAGGGACAAGACAAGGATGTCCACTTTCACCATATCTCTTCAATATAGTACTTGAAGTTCTTGCTAGAGCTATAAGACAACTAAAGGAGATGAAGGGGATAAACATCAGAAACAAAGAAGTCAAATTATCCCTATTTGCAGATGATATGATAGTATACATAAGCGACCCCAAAAATTCCACCAGAGAACTCTTACAGCTGATAAACACCTTCAGCAAAGTGGCTGGATACGCAATTAATTCAAAAACTCAGAAGCCCTTCTTTATACAACAAACAAATGGGCTGAGAAAGAAATAAGGGAAACAACCCCCTTCACAATAGCCACAAACAACATAAAATACCTAGGGGTAACTCTAACCAAGCAAGTAAAGGACCTGTACATCAAGAACTTCAAGTCCTTGAAGAAAGAAATGGAAAAGGCCTTTAGAAGATGGAAAGATCTCCCATGCTCGTGGATAGGTAGGATCAACATAATAAAAATGGCCATCCTACGAAAAGAAATATATAGATTCAATGCAATTCCTATCAAAATACCAACACAATTTTTTATAGACTTGGAAAGAGCTATTCTCAACTTCATATGGAACAACAAAAAGCCCAGAATAGCTAAATCAATCCTGTACAATAGGAAAACATCTGGAGGTATCACCATCCCAGATTTCAAGCTGTACTACAGAGCAATAGTTGTAAAAACAGCATGGTATTGGTATAGAAACAGACCAGTAGATCAATGGAATCGAATTGAAGATCCAGAAATAGACCCACACACTTATGGCCACCTAATTTTTGACAAAGAAGCCAAAACGGCACAATGGAAGAAGGACAGCATCTTCAACAAATGGTGCTGGTCCAAATGGATGTCCACTTGTAAAAGAATGAAATTAGACCCGTACTTATCACCTTGTACAAAACTTAAGTCCAAGTGGATCAAAGACCTTAACATAAGACCTGTCACACTAAATCTACTAGAAGAAAAACTGGGAGAAACCCTCGAACTAATTGGCACAGGTGACAACTTCCTGAACAGAACACCAACAGTTCAGGACCTGAGATCAACAATCAATAAATGGGACGTCATGAAATTGAAAAGCTTCTGAAAGGCAAAAGACACAGTCATTAGAACAAAACGGCAGCCTACAGACTGGGAGAAAATCTTCACCAACCCCACATCTGACAGACGGCTAATATCCAAAATCTACAAAGAACTCAAGAAACTAAATGCCAAGAAACCAAATAATCCAATCAAAAAATGGGGGACAGAGCTAAATAGAGAATTCACAAAGGAGGAATCCTTAATGGCTGAGAGACACTTGAAGAAATGCTCAACATCCTTAATCATCAGAGAAATGCAACTCAAGACGACTCTGAGATTCTATCTCACACCTCTCAGAATGGCTAAGATCAAAAGCTCAAATGACAGCACATGCTGGCGAGGGTGTGCAGAAAGGGGAACCCTACTCCATTGCTGGTGGGAATGCAGGCTTGTGCAACCACTATGGAGGTCAGTCTGGCGATATCTTAGAAAACTTGGAGTAGCTTTGCCTCAGGACCCAGCCATACCACTTCTGGGTATACACCCAAATGCTCCTTCACGGAATCATAAGGAAGTTTCCTCATCTATGTTTATAGCAGCCTTATTTGTAATAGCTAGAAACTGGAAACAAACGAGATGTCCCTCAACTGAAGAATGGGTTAAAATACTGTGGTACATCCACACAATGGAATACTATTCAGCTATCAGGAACAATGGAAATTATGCAATTTTGCAGCCAAATGAATGGAACTAGAAAAGCTCATCCTGAGTGAGCTAACCCAGACTCAGAAGGACACATATGACATCTATTCACTTATAGTAGGATTTTAGCTATATAGTAGAAGGTATCGATACTACAACTAACACACCAAAGGGAACTTGGACATAGACTTATTTTTAATTTTTATTATTTATTTATTTATATTTTTTTCTATTTTTTTGTCTTTTTTATGTATTTGTCTGCTTATTGGTTTGCTTGTTTAGTGGTTCTCTCTTCTGGGCAATGAGACACTTTTGACTGATGGTACTGCTTCGTAGATCCTCAATGAATGAGGAGGCTCTTGGCCCTCATACGACCTCTCAACTCAGATGAGGGACTGTTATATAAGGACACCCCACCCCAGAGAAATGGGATGGAAGGGTTAGGAGGTAAAGAAAAAAAATGAAATGTGATGTTTCTGCCTTGTACTACTAATTGTCATAAACAGTTTAGGATAATTAAGAAATGCAAACTAATGGTTATGCAAGCCGGTCATTCTGTTAGGTGCTATGACAGCCTATTATAGTTATTTTCTAAGCTAATCAGAAATAAAACTGCTAAGAGACAAGCAACATCTGCTTACGCTAATATAAGAGATAGATAGGGCCTCTTCAAAAACCTCAAGAGATCTGCAGAATATGGCATTCAAAGATGTTTTCGTAACTTTAGATTTTTTTTATATCAAGACATATCAACTCCTGGCAGCACCCCCTATTCTCCTCCAAGTAGAAGATGAGCATCGAAGAATCTCCAGTG
>CAJQZJ010036593.1:0-19135 GCA_907164525.1 Lophiomys imhausi
ACAGCCAGGGCAACACAGAGAAACCCTGTCTTGGAAAAACAACAACAAAAAAACCATCTCTGGTCCAACCAGATATGGTAGCACACATCTTTAATCCCAGTACTTAGAAGGCAGAGGCAGGTGGGTCTAGGCCAGCCCAGGCTACACAGTGAGATCCTGTCTCATACAAAAATAAAAACTATTTAAATGATTAATTTCTGGTTCAATTTATCCTATTCCTTTACATTGACCCCTTTTTGTCAGGTTTTTCAAGACAGGGTTTCTCTGTGTCACCCTGGTTGGAACTAAAGATGTGTGCCACCACACCTGGCACAAATTTGTTTCTGTTTTTATTTTTTTGAGACAGGGTTTCTCTGTGTAAGAGCCCTGGCTGTCCTGGAACTCACTTTGTAGACCAAGATAACCTTGAACTCACAGAGGTCCACCTGCCTCTGCCTCCTGAGTGCTGGGATTAAAGGTGTGTGCCACCACCATCTGGTTGGACCAAAAAATTTTAATGCTGGCTCTATAAAAGATAAGCCATGACTTTATGAATGGGGGGGTGTGATTTATAAAAGTTGTTAATCACAGTTGTTGCTGTGACCAAAAAAAAAAAAAGAATCCATATGAAAAGCAATTAGAACAGGGGAAGGGTTTCTTTTGCATTAGAATCACAGAGATTTCAGTCAACAGTCTCTGGGTTTTGGGGCCTGTGAAGAAATGGCACTTACTGGCAGGACCATGTGGCAGATGAACCAAGCGGTTCATCTCACGGCAGCCAGGAATCAAAAGGACGACAAGAAGCAGAGACCAAAGGGGACCAGATACATCTTTCTAGGGCTTTCCCCCAGTGTCCTACTTCCGCCAACAATGCCTCACCAATGCTGTCATATTACAACTCCATCAAAGGTTTTAACCCATTGATTAGGGCAGAGTCCTTGGGAGATGATCACTTCCCCTAAATCAGTTGCCAGCGAAGGCCCCAATACTTGATGTGTCCCTGTGGTGGGACACTTCAAACTCAAAACAGAGGTGAGGTCTTGAGATACAAGTTTTGCATAGAACACACCAATCTAAACAAGTCTGAGGGTCTGAACGTGGAAGTGCTACAGCCACGTGGTACTGGCTGCTCTGGAGAATCCACCAAGTGGCCTGCTGTGTGACAGACTTTTCCTGAGGAGATACAACACAGAAAAGGGAGCACACAACAGACCAGAGTAAGGATCACACCAGTGTGCAATTCGGTGTACCAATACATTTTTTTATTACCTAAAAAATATGGTGAGGGGTTGCTTACAAGGAGTGGGGATAATTCAGAAGCAGGCACATCTGCAGAAAGCAGTGAAAACCGCAACCCTCAAGCTATATAAGCAGCTCGCAAGCAGAGCAGCTGCCTCTTCCTCCTGATCATCTTCCTCTGGGCACTTGGCCAGCTCAGTCTCCATCCCCAGCAACTCTTTACACCCTTTTCTCTGGCTGGTAGGGAGCGTTCAAGAGTCCTCCCTGCCTAGATCGATTGTTCACCTACTGTACTAATACGTCGTGTTTATTCTAAAACACTGAATCTGAAGTTAAAGGGTGAGATAAAACACAGACACAAGTTTTAATACTTTCTCCATTATAAGACATTGTGGAACTCACAGACGTGTCTGTAGAATATCTGTCCAATTTACCAACCCCTGCAAAAGTAGATGGAAAAATGGAAAATTGAGCATAAGCATTTATTCCTGTCTCACCCTTCTGAAGTTACCATAAAGACTATAAGTAAAGGAAGGAAAAGAACAAGGAACAAAAGATAACATATTTTACAAGATGGAAACCAGCTAGTCAATTGGGACAACTGACACCAGGTGGAAAGTCAGTACAGAGAACAGGAACCCCAAAGACATAAGACTTGGAGGCAGCAGGGACCTGGGAGCGAAGGAGACAGGTAAGATGGTGAAGGTAGAGCTGGATGACATCCCGCATCCGCAGCATCAGCAGCATTAGCCCTAAATGCCCTGCCCTATCCATACAGCAAGCTCTTTTCCTTAAAGGAGGTTAGCTCATCACAGAAATAGAAGGAGAGAGATTCCGGATGCCGGGCACCAGGGCCTGGTGAGATGAGCTAAACAGAAAACAGTGTTGGAGTTGGTCTGCACCGAGCTGTGAGTCCCCTGTCCCCGCATGCCTTGCAGAACAGAACCTTGCCTGCTTCACCAGCGTTGAAGCCTTTTTTTGCAGAGAAGGCTTAATGTTTAAGGAAGGTTTGTACCTCAAAAAGAAAAAAAAATTTTTAAAGAGCTCACCGCCCACATAATCAAAAGTGTATGATATTTGCTGGGTGTGGTGGTACACATATCTAATCTCAGCACTAGGCAGGCAGAAGCAGGTAGATTTCTGTGATTTGGAGGCCAGCCTTGTCTACATAGTGAGTTCTTGGATGGGCAGGATATATATGTGTGCATATATATATATATATATGTATATGCATATACATATATGAACATATATAATAATGCATGTCCTTTCACAGTGATGAAATAACTAACATTTGTTCAAAGCTTTGTGTGTGCCAGGCTCCTTTGATGCATTATCTCTGTTGGTCAAACATCCTGGCACAGCAAGCACTCTGTCAGCCTGTGTGTGACTCATGAGGAACTCAGGAATCATAGGCTGGAGGAAGCTAGTGGAGTCAGTTCCACGTAGGATGTGGAAGTACAAAGTGCTTGTCTTCACGCACGCAGCCCAGCTCTCACTGCACCAAAGTGGTCAAACCATAACCTTGACTATAACATTGCCTAATTACCCATGTGTAGGAAGAATCAAATAACTCCAAGAAAATGGCCAAATTTCTTTTTATATTTTTCCCTTTTTGAGATATTTTGACAACTTTGTAATAACTATCTTCTAACTCGTACCCTCTTTTATGCAATAGTTGCTTGACAATTGCTAGGACGAATAACAAACGGGCTCTCATAAAATCCTTTGTTGCCTTAAATTTTTTCATTGACACAAAGTATTTGCACATTTTTTAAAAATGTTTTATATTTATTTTATGTGCATTGGTGTTTTGCCTGCATGTATGTCTATGTTAGGGCATCAGATCTTGGAGTTACAGACAGTTGAAACTGCCATGTGGGTGCTGGGAATCGAACCCAGGTCCTCTGGAAGAGAAGTCAGTCTCTTAACCACTGAGCCATCTCTCCAGCCCGTATTTGCACAGTTTTATTCTTTTTTAAATAAAATAGTAGAGTGCAAAACCACTTCAAATCGCTCAAAAACTATTTCTGTCCAAGAAGAGTCTCTGGCTTCTGCTCCACCCATGGGGGAGCACTTCACAGCTGTGGTAGGACTGTTCTCCAGACACTGCAGGAAGGATGCTGTCCTTTTACCTTCCTGAAAAATTAAGGAGAATGTGTGCACACATTGCTCTGCTGGGACAGTAGGATGGTGGCTAATTCTCTGGAGACTGATGGACTCCTGGACCACCCTACCTCTGCCGGAGACTCCACTGACTCCATGAAATAGAGAAGGAAGATCTACAAATTGGTTTGTTTTAAAGATCGAATGGATTAAGGCAGATAATACATTTAAATAGCACCCAAAACATTCAGCAATATAAACTATATTTTTGATGGATTTTTTGTTTTTGAGACAGTTTCTCTGGGAAGCCCTGGCTCTCCTGAACTCACTCTGTAAACCAGGTTGGCCCCAAACTCACAGAGATCTGCCTGCCTCTGCCTCCCTAGTGCTGGGACTAAAGGCATGCAATTACCACCACCTGACTTTAGTGATATATTTATTGAGCTAAAGAATCTAAATTGTGGGGTTCATGCAGTTTTGGGGCCATCACTTATGGTGAGGTGGTACTTTTCTGTGATGCATGTTGTTTTGAGTAAGAAACCCTTCACCCGAGCTCGAGCTCCTGTGAGTGACTCCAACTTGCTCCTTACTTCCCTCACCAACAACAAAAGTGACTAAAATAAGTTCACTGGTCATGAAGTGAAACCAGAGAGGGAGGCCAGCCCTCACAGCTAACTGTGTTATCAGCTGTTCTCATTTCTCAGAAATTAAGGTGCAGCTTCCAGTAACTGATGCGCTGTGTATTTATTTCTCTTTTCTTTTTTTTCAGCTGCACAGACAGGAGGAGCCTGAAATATATAAGGTGGAGTGAGTAGTTATGGGGTCCGTTTAGATCCAGCATAATTCAAACACCAGGTCAGTGCAGATGACAAAAATTTATTGTAATCAAGCCACTACTGAATACTCAGGATCTGACCTTTTCCATGAGCCAGAATGTTGCAGCCCTTTTAAGTTTCAATACCAGAAACATCTGTGTCAAGCTATAGTTACATTTTCCCACCAATCAGGGTTTAGAGATGGGGGATTTCCCTGGAAACATGTCTTTGTGGTACACTTATTCTATTCCCATTAGTTGGTTTATTCAACTGTGGCTAAGCGACTTGACTAGCATTTACATCTCAACTTGCCAACCAGGATGCTAGTATCCACATATGTGTCTCTCTCTGCCAAATGGGGAAATGAGAAGTGAGTTAAGGCCACAAATAGGGCTTGGAAACAATGTGACTATGGTGGCCAATCAGTTACCCAGGGACGACTTGGGGACTTAAACTTTATTGGATCCCTATTCAAAATGGCTTTGGTTTGGTTCCTTCTTACAGAGTACAAAATAATAAGAGGCGCTTTGGAGAAAATAATGTCAGGAAACAAGTCTCCAGTCTTCTAGAACGGTGTAATCAGATGCCGTACATTTCTATTTCCTTGACAACAACTGGAAGAGGGTTGCAGCTTCATGACTTGAAAATCCTGAATTAGCTACACTCCTTTGGACTTTCTCTAGTGAAGTCAGCATTGCGGCTACCCAGTGTCTGGTAGTGAGTGACAGAACCTGGGTGTCTCTCATCCATCTTTCTTCTTTATTTTCTTCTCTTAGTGTCTTCACATGTTCAATCTTAGGCTAGCCATCTTCCGTTACTATACCAAATACTTGAGATCAAGTGTCTTATAAAGGGAAAAAAATTTTTTTTGTATCCTACTTTTGGAGGTTTCATTTCATAATTAATTGGCCTCTTTGCTTTGGGCCAATGCAGAGCAGCACATCTGGCAAACCTGTACCCCATGACCAAGAAATGCAAGAAAGAAGAGACAAGGCTCTCAGCATCTTCTTTGAGACTGCACACGGGCCCCCAGCAATGACTTCCCATTAGCTCTCCTCTTAAAGATTCTAGCCCTCTCAACAGCACTTAGCTGGGGACCTAGCCTTTAGCTTATGGACCTTGGAGGGACACTCAGATCTAGGTTTCCTCCAGGGCAATCATTTGCTTCCTTTATCTTAACTTCACTTCCTCCTTTGATCATGTCCAGATGATCCGGGTGCCTGGCCTGCCACTCATCTCTCTGCATACTCAAACCTTGCAATTAGCAATACCGCACAGTGGGTTAGGATATATATATATCAATTAGCAATCAATAAGATACCAGATATGCCCACAGGCCCATCTGATGGAGGGAATTCTTCAACTGAGGCTTCCTGTCTGTGGTGCGCTGAATGAAAATGGCTTCCATTGACCCATAAGGAGTGGCACTATTAGGAGGTGTGGTCTTGTTGAAGTAGGTGTGGCTTGTTGGAGAAAGCCTGTGGAGCTGAGGGGAGAATTGAGGGTTCAGAACCTCCAGCAAAGCCTAGAGGTTTATTGTCTCTTCTTGCTGTCCGTGGATCAAGATGTAGATGTATGTCTGCCTGAGTCCTGCCATGCTTACCACCACGATGACAATGACAATGGACTAAACCTCTGAAACTGTAATTCAGCTGCAAATAAATGTTTTCCTTTATAATATTTGCCGTGGTCATAGTGTCTCTTCACAGCAATAGAAATCTTAAGACATTATCCTAAGGATGTCAAGTTGACAGCCAAGATTAGCCACCATAGTCACATTGTTTCCAAGCCCTATTTGTGGCTTTAACTCACTTCTCATTTCCCCATTTTAAAGATGAAGAATCTGAATAATTAAGGAAAAGTTTGGATAGCTAGTGTCTTAACTATTTTTCTACTGTCATTATAAAACACCATGACCAAAGAAACTCATAAAACAAAGCAACTAATATGGGACTCAGGGTTCCCGAGCCCACGACTGTCATGGTGGGGAGCATGTCAACAGGCAGGCATTTGTGGCGCTGAGGCACTAGCTAAGAGAGATTACAGGAGGCAGAGAGAGACACTGGGAAGGGTGTGGGCATTTGAAACCTCCAAGCTCACCCCCAGTGGCACACCCCCTCCAACATGGCCACACCTCCTCATCCTTCACAAATATTTCTACTACCTGAGGACCAAGCATACAAATACATGAGCCTAGAGGGGCCATTCTCCTTCAAACTCACGCAGCTAGTAAGCAACACAAATAGGCTCAGACACATGTAGCCTGGATTTGGGATTCCCCTAAAAGAGCCTGTGCCAAAACCCATCACATTATTAAGACCAGCTGACAATTTTTCTTTTTTTTTTTTTGTCACATAGAGAAAAATGTTTTGCTCTTATGAAATGCTGCTAAAAATCCTCAATCATCATTGCTTGTAAGGTGAACAGTGCTGTAATAGAATTCTTCACTGGGAACATTTCCTCTTTAGCATTTAGAATAGTTAAAGCTGGCATCTTCCAATATGAGCTGCTAAATATATTCTCTGACAGCGTGAATAAAAGGCCATCTCAGCGACAGCTCCTGCCTCTCAGTCACAGTCCCAGACTGAAAATAACACTCATTTGAAAATCAATGTAGCTGTCTAATATCATTTACACAATATTTAGATGTCAATGCTCCCTGGACTTACAATTTTCTATAAGCTTTATGACTTTACAAACAACTTCCCCAGGCTGGAAAGATGGCTCAGTGGGTACGTGCTCTTCCAGAGGACCCAGGTTCAATTCCCAGCACCCGCATGGCAGTTCATAACTGTCTGTAACTCCAGTTCCAGGGGATCTGACATTCTCACACAGACATACATGCAGGCAAAACACCAATGCATATGAAATTAAAAACAACAACAACATCAAAAAAAAAACTTCTTGTGACACACAGAAAAGGATAGCAATGAGAGAACATTCTTTCCTATCATCTGATTATTTTTTCTGAAACACAAATTCATGTTTGGAAACAGCACCAGCAAATGGACAGAAAGTGAATAGAAATATCAAGACAGCAGAGCTGGGGAGAGAACTGGAGATCCTAGCCAAATGTCTCATTGTTTCTTTGTCGATTGTTCTGGATTCTTAGTGTCTCTTGTACCTATAGACTAGCAAATCAGTGTTGGACTGGTCCTGCCCTCTAGACAAGTGTATCAGTTAATTTGGTGTCGATGAGATGGAAAGCCTGCCAGAAGCAGAGGACAAAGGACTTATTTTGTTCATCCGGAGGGTAGGACCGTCATGGTGGGGAAGGCGGGGCAGAGTGGTTCAAATTCACAGTGTAGTAGATGAGGAAGCAGAAAGCAAGAAGCCAGGGATACACCCTCAAGGGCTCAACAGTAGTGGCTTATGTCAGCCAGCTCCCAAAGTTCCCAGGATCTCTCAAAATAACATCACCGGGGACTAGGCAGTCGAATCGTGGGTCTATGATTCTCAGCTATTTCTAAGATTCTGTGTCCACCATGAGCTTCCCTTCCTGTTTGGTTCATGTCCACCCACGACCCTCTCTTCTTCTTTTTGGTCCGTGTCCTCTGACAATCTTCCCTTCCTCTGTTTGGTAGTTTCTCTGCCTCTGTTGTAAGAGCTAGAAATTCAGGTGGTCTGACTAGAAATGCAGGCAGTCTGGCAGTCGCTATTTTCATCTTTTGAAGCACTTGCCTCTGGAGCACCACGAGCCTTGCTAGTGATGAGGTGTCCACAGACTCCCTTATTCAGCATTTCAGCCTCCTGCTGGTGGTGGAGGTTTCATTTCCCACATTCATCTGACAGCTACCCCTCCCAGTGTCACAACACACTGCATGGAACAGCTATGAACACACAATTAATAACAATGAAAACAATAATTTCATTTGTTAAAGTTTTTCCGGTAACATAAGATACAAATTATACTAGCTTATGCAAAAACTGAAATTTATTGACTCATATTACTATACTGTCAAGGCATTTCTGGCTTCAGGTATGGCTGGATCCATGTGATAAAGACACATTATTTAGGCCAGCAGTTCTCTCTATGTAACTCTACCTAGCTGGAAGCACTAAGTAGAGCAAGTCCTCAGACTGAGGGATCGACCTGCCTCTGCCTCCTGAATACTGGGCTTAAAGGTGTGCACCATGGGGTCCCACTCATCAAGAATTTAAATTGACTTATGAAATTAAAATAAAGAAACAAGCAGGTGTGCTGGTGCACGCCTTCAATCCCAGCACTGGGGAGGCAGAGGCAGGCAGATCTCTGTGAGTTTAAGGCTAACCTGGTCTACAAAGTGAGTCCAGTACAGCCAGGGCTACACAGAGAAACCCTGTCTTGGAAAACAAAAAACAAACAAAACAAAACAAAAAATCAACTAAAAAGTTTAATAGCCAAGTCAGGTGATGGTGATGCACATCTTTAATTCCAGCACTCAGCAGACAGAGGCAGGGGGGTTGTTGTGAGTTTGAGGCCAGCCTGGTCTGTAGAACCAGGTCCAGGACAGCCAATTATATACAATGAAACCCTGTCTTGAAAAATAAAAGCAAACAGTTTAATAGTCCAAATAAACTTAAATTTTGGTAAGAATTTATCATATGGTATTAGTTCTTCATTTTTTATTTTTATGTGAATGTATGTCTGCACTTCAGGAGTTTTTGTACATCATTTTCATGCAGGATCTGGGGGAAGCAGTTACAGGTGATTGTGAGCTACCATGTGGGTGTGGGAACTGAACCTGTGTCCTCTGTAAGGGCTTTTGACAACTTAGCCATCTCTTCAGCCCCTGTAAGGGCCACTTTAAATAAATAAAAGGCTTTGTGTTTCATTTGGGTAGATGAAACATGATTACCTTTCAAGTGTACGCTGACAGCATTGGTGAGTCAGAATGCAGTGCTGAGAACACAGTGTACATCAGAGAGCAGAAATGTAGATTTGGGAAGTTAATGATGATACATAGGAAATGGAGTCACCAAGTGTGTGCACAATTATCCATGAAGAGGATCAACAGAGGAGAGAGGAAGACTCGGGGCTCAGACTGACACACCGCTGAATTCTAGCGGATCTTTGAAGAGCTTCTCAAACTGTTTCATGAAATGGAAAGGGAGAAAACAACACTTCCAAACTCTTTATAAAATCAACATTACCCTGTCATCAGAAAAAGATACAAGAAGAAAATATAGACCAGTCTCTTAAATGATCATAGATGGAAAATTCTCAATAAAATACTAATATGCCAAATCCAAGAACACATGAAAAAAAAATCATTCACCATGATCAAGTTGGGTTCATTCCAGGCTTTCTGTAAAGGACTCCAGTTGCTCAGGAAATAATGTCAACAATTGTTAGATGGGACTGCACGATCGAAAACTGTCCCCTCACAGCAAAGAAGACGGTTGAGTAAAAGACAAGCTGCATCTTGGGAAAACATCTTTACTAACTACACACCTGAGAGGGAAATAACATCTAGAATATACAAAGAATACAACAAATGTCAGGAAAGCAAACAACCCAATCAATGGATAGGCTAATGAAGTGAATAAAAAGATAAGATACAAATGGTCAATAAACGCGTGGAGAGATGTTTACCACCACTAGCCATTCTCTCAAGTGGATTCACTCATGGGTCTCAGAGGAGGCCAGGGAAGTCTTCATGCAGATGTCAGGGAAGGGATAAAGACAGAAACAGAGAGAGGGAGGGGGGAGGGGGAGGGGAGGGGCAAAGGGCGGTCTGGAATGGCTGGGACTCTTATCTGCAGCACACACCTGGTGTGCCCGGCAGGAGATGACGTAAGCAGCTACTAGGTCCCTGAGAATAGGCCAGTAGGATCACCCGTATACTAACAAGATCCATCTCAACCCAGTTAGAACAATAGAAAGAAATCAACAAATGCTGGAGAAGGTGGCAAGAAGAAAACCCTTAGACACTGCGGGCAGGAGTGTAAAGTAATCTAACATCTGTGGCAATCAGCAGGGAGGAACTTACAAAGTTAAAAATTGCTGGGGAGTGGTGGCGCACCCCTTTCATCCCAGCACTCTGGGGGCAGAGGCAGGCAGATCTCTCTGAGTTTAAGGCCAGCCTGATTTACAAAGTGAGACAGGGCTACACAGTGAAGCCTTTTCTCAAAAAAACAAAGCCAAAATCCAGAAAGAGGAGGAGGAGGACGAGGAGGAGGAGGAGGAGGAGGAGGAGGAGATCTATTACATGATCTAGACATTACCCTTTTGGGTATGTGATAAACCAGCCTGCCTCCATCTTGGGTTTGAAAGCCATCTTTCAAAAGATAAACTAAGTTCATTCATTCCTGTTTTTCAAGGGTTAAGCTATGTCCCACCTGTGACCCTAACTAGAAATGATTTTGTACTGCCTGTTTCAAGAAACAGCAACCATGCCTTTGTTTCAGGAGGTTGTTACGGCAAACTTGTTATGTTTATGTGCTGCTTCTGTAATCTTGCTTAATTGCCTGCCAAATCCGTTCTTTAGACCTTCCCTACTCCTGAGATATAAAAACCTTATCTTACCTATGTCCCAGGCTGATCTCTTGAAACTTGTCTTGGGGGAGACACCCTTATACATGAATAAAGTGCTCTTTAATTTAGGTTGGTGGTCTTTGACTCCTGTGTGATAGATTTAACACACGTCTTTTCTTCACTGGCCTCAGCCTGCAGGGTCTTCAGTAACTGAGAGACTCTGGCTCAATGTGAGAGATACTTCTACAGAGATGCTTACCGAAGCAGTTTCAAAATAGCTAAGCCTTGGAAATAAATCCAGGTGGGAGTCAACAGAGGACTGTATAAAAATGTATGTATATGTGATGGAATTTTATTCAGGCGTAAAGAAGGATGAAATTATGATCTGAAGGGAAATGGATGGAATTGGAGATCATCATTTAAAAATATTTAGTGTGTCTGTGTTCACATCCACATGTAAGTGTAAGTCAGTGGACAACTTGAAAAAGTCAGAGGCAGCTTCTCCTACCTTTACCTGCCAACCATCTCTCCAGTCCACTTCATCAGTTGCTAAGCATGACAATTATACTTTTGTAAAGAACTTGACATTCCTTAAAGTACTTTCTGGCTTCTCACTATATATTAACTTACTAACAACCAACCCCTGAGCAGGTAGGCAAAGGATTTCCTGCCATTCTCTCTCCTCAAGTGAGAGCGTGGAGACTCACACAGGTGTATGAGTGTGGAGACTACCACAGGTGTATGTCCACAGGATGAGGTTACCTGGGTCTTCCGGTTCCAAGTCCCAAAAGCCCTTACCACACAGTCCTGCTCTGAATTCAGAAGAACCACAGCAGCAGATCCAGAAAGATGCAAGGCTACCGACTGGAGATGGTTAAGACAAGGGGTCCTGCAGGTGGTGGACAGCGGGAGGAAGCAAGGAACACAGCAGCAAGTACACAATCCATTAGTAGGACCTTCTCTAGAAATCTCTGAAATGGAATTTGGAAAAGAAGTTACTGCTGTGGGTTAGAAGCCTCCACTGTCTTGAGAATTTAGATTTTGAGATACTCTTGCTTGATTTAAGCTAATTGTTTTTCCTAATTGATCTTCTCCTTGTTTTTGTTTTCTTTTTGTGTGTTTCTTGATTTTTTGGGGGAGGGGGACATAGAGTTGGGGAGGTAGGGAAATGGGGAGAATCTTGGAGGATTTGATAAAGGAGAAAAATAATGATTAGGATATCGTATGAAACAAAACTTTTTCATTAAAAAAGCATAAAGGAAAAAGCAAGCTCTCAAATGGTTGTTTGTTTATTTGTTGTTTTTGAGACAGGGTTTTTCTGTGTAACAGAGCCCTGGCTGTCCTGGATTCACTTTCTAGACCAGGCTGGCCTTGAACTCACAGAGATCAACCTTCCTCTGCTTCTCTGGTGCTGGGATTAAAGGCATGTGCTACCACACCTGGCTCAAATGGATTTTTAATGCTAAAATTCTATTATCTGCTGATGGTAGCAATAAAGTTATACATATGTAATCAGTGTATGGCATTAAAAGCATCTGGGGGGAAAACCCACCCTAAAACTCAATAGACAGGCAGTCTGTCATTTTATTGGGTCCCTCTTCTCATAGCTCTAGAAACTGATCATCCTCATTGTCATCTTAAGAGTAAAAGACATTCCTCAGGAGCGAAATGGATGTTCTGTAATCGGCCGCAGGTTTTAATGTCTTTTGAAGCACTCAGCTCCGTAATGGATGCCCCATGCAGAGGCCTTTTATGGAGGATGTCTGGCCTCAACTGCAGGACATGATTCTGCTCAGCCAGGGATTGCTTCTGATGCAGATTCACTTTGCACAAGGTCATGCTTTCCTGGGGCAGCCCCCACCCAGGGACAGATTCTGGTGGGATCACAGCAGTTCAGTCTCACTGGGATGGCAGTGTATTGTAGTTAAGAGTTTTTGTTTCTTAAAAAACCCAGTTGTGTGAATGTGTGTTTTATAATCCCAGGTGTGGGATAGGGGGCTGCTTCAGTTTGTCCACAAATGTTAACTATAATTGTCTTGTGTTCTAGCAGGGGTGTGGTTTAGCCAGCTGCAGAAAGTTTAATTCTGAGGACTCTGGAGAGGGGTAGAAATGCCAGAGCCCAGAGAGGGATCGGGTGGGGATGTTCTGAAGAAAGAAGAGGCTGCTGCTCCCCTGGTCTGCTGCTGTATTTGCTGTTGCTGGTTTGCTGGGCTGCTGGATAGCCTGATGACTGAGAATGGTATTGCCCCCAAAGAACCTGACTACCTGATTCAGCAGGAAGTAGCTCAAAGAGATCTATGTCCGGTTCTCCTCTAACCATCTTTCCCTTCTACCTAGTGTTTGGGGGGTTGGAAAGGAGGTAGAGGTTTAAGAGCCGTAAAATAAAATAGAGTTGTAAAACAAAATAAAGACTGTCTGCTGTAGTGTATGGCTATAATCTCATCATACAGGAGGCAAGAAGATTGTCAGAGTGTATCCAGCCTGGGCTACACAGGGAGAGCTGTCTAAAAAAACACCCACAAAACAAGAACAAAATGAAAAAATAACAAAGTCTCAATCTTTCTTGCACAACTCTTGTGGGGGACCTGGGAAATGGAAGCTCATGAGAAATGCTCCGTTTCTGGGAACATGAAAGTTAACTGGTGGGAGATCTTTAAGATGGCACCAGCCGGAAGATACAGGGGCGGAGTTGAAGCCCAGTCATGGGTATAGCTGATTGGATGACCAAGACTTCCTTTCTCATGATCAGTGCATGATCACCATGTTACCAGGCTTGTGCTATGTGATGTGATAGGATGACCTTTAATATGATTGTCCCAGGTAGCCTCATGTGGAAACACCCATTTGGTTCTGTATATAAGCCAGGGAATGAACTATTAAAAACGGGAAATGCTTAGACATCACCCCTGTCGTGTCTGTCTTTGGAGTAAAGGCTGGAGGTTTGGGCAGGCAGCGCACTCACTTTTTCCTGAGAACCCCCTTGTGTGGGGGGCACTGTGTCAGGGGTCGCCACAACTCTAGTGAGCCAACTTTGCCTGTGAGTTTCCTAGGGATCAGCTGAAGGTTCTATTGGGCCCTGCATTGCAATGGCTTCTTTACCTGATTCAATTTCTGTGCCTCCTTTTCATTGGTACCCACCTCAAGGTCACTTCCTGATAAACTTCCTGCATGTTGCATTTCACATTAGAGTCTCAGGGAAGCTATCTTGCAATCAAAGTAACTGGAGCTGACATATTAAAAGTGTCTTTTAATTACATGGGTTGAGGACAAGTCAGTGATTTGGAATGGATACCAGCTGCTCAAGGTATGTGTCTTTCACAGTCCAACCACCTTCCTTGAAGGACTCAACGATGCCTTTATAGACTCTAGTTTGTGGCATTTGGACGCTGTAGCTGTCAACAGCCAGAAACTGTATTATACAATCTTTTCCTCTGCAGAAGATTTTTGGGAAATCTTTTCTGCCTCCCTAGTCAGTGATATGCCTCAATTAAAGTAAATTAATTCTCCATCCTACTTAACTGTTTTCTTAAGTCTTATTATCTGTCAGAGACTTAAATGTATTAACATAAAGAAACATCAATAAGAATTATTCTCATTTTATACAAAACAATGACCCAATAATATTTTTATATAGTTATTCTAGGTATCATTTTTTAGCAGCTGCTCCGATTTAGCAACATAAAATGACAATATTCACCCTGTTGTGATGGTGCACTCCTTTAATCCCAGCACTAGGGAGGCAGAGGAAGCCAACTCTCTATGAGTTCTGGGCTAGCCTGGTCTACATAGTTCCAGGCCAGTCAGCTCTACAAAGCAAGACCGGCCTTGAGAGAGAAAGAGAGCATGAAAGGGGGTGGCAAAGTGGGGGAGGAAGGGGAGAAAGGAAGGAATGAAAGAATGACAATCATTCATTACTATCATGTCTCAAGATTCTGGGAATTAACTATCATCATCATGGGTATGGTAAGTCAGAAACAGATATGTCTGTGACTTTCTACGATGTAAGAATTTATTGAACAACAATAAATTCGCAAGCTGTATCAGTTTCACTGGCTGTATTCCACCCGGTAATCCTGATTTTACTTGATGGTTGGACTGTCTGCAGTCCCAGGCCTTTCACTTCTATCTTAATCACTAGTGTTTACTCTCAGATCCCACATTACATAATCGTGTGTGGTTTACAGAATGACTGCAAAGTGACTGCAGAAGCTAAAGATCCAAGAGGCCTTGTGGGAGGCCGAGGCAGAGTTTACAAAGCTGTAAGGAGAGCCACTGTTAGATAAGGTATGACTGGTGTAACTCAGTCTCGCAATAGTAGGTGGCTTGAAGAGGTTGTTCAAGGCTGAGGAAGGCTGAGCTGAGATGCAGGGCTGAATCCATCCAACGGCACGGTGGGCTGTATCAAGCGAGGGGACCAACAGTACTTAGCTGATGCCATTTGCTGATTCCATGAGGTATGCACGAGATCAGAGGTGCCCAACTCTGGTTTCTCTGGGGAAATGGAAGTAAGTTACAGGAAGTTATGAATTGGAAATAACCTGCCAGCTGGGTGCTGCTAACTGAATTCTGGTCCTCTGGAAGAGCAGCCATTGCTCTGAGCCGCCGAGCTGTCTCTCCAGCCCCACACCTTATTTTATTTTATTTTTTTGAGATTTTTTTGTTGCTGTTGTTTATATTTATGGGTCTTTTGCTTGCTGTGTGTTTGCATGTCTCATGCTGGTGCACACAAAGGCCAGAAGAGGGTGATGTTTCCTGAAACTGGAGCCACCTAAAAACCTCATAAACTGTTACCACACTGGAACACAGTATTTGGAGTAATCTAAATCTGTGTTTCAGGGCCATGGTCACTCATATTTGCCTCCAGAATAAACTATCTCTCATTCCCTTTGCAGTACAAGCTGTATTGTGTCAATAAAAGTATTCCTGAGATTTGTATTTGAAAACTTTGAGTTAGATATCATTTAAAGGCTGAGTTTTCATTTCCAACTTTCTCAGCGTCCTACTTCTCTTGTACAGCTAGGTGGTAGTGTAGACCTTGTTTTACCTCCCCGGTCACCACTGCTGCAAACTGAGATCCCCCTGACAAACACAGAGAAGAGGGACCAAAGAGTAAAAGTTAAATAAAGTATACCAATAAAATGTGCGTATGCTTTCAAATAAAACTCCATGGTCACTAACTATGTAAGGGAAAGGAAGTGATGAAAACAGATTAAACTTATAAAAATATACACAAAAGCAAGGGAATAAAATATAAGACACAATGAAAGTTCTGTTACGTGTATTTATTCATCTGTATTGTGTGTGCAGATACCATAGCGAATATGAGGGGATCAGAGGACAATTGGCAGAGCTTAGGGTAGGCTCAGGGTGTCAGGCTTGGCAGCACATACTTTTGCTCACTGAGGCATTTCCGATGCCCAAGAAGACACAGTCTAAAACCCATGAGGAAAATTAAAAGCCAGGCAACTTAGAAATGATCTGAACATCATTCGTTCCTTCAAACACTATTGCAACACGTATGACATTGCATCAGACACTAAGGATATGGCAAATAAGCAGGGTAAGTCTCCTCCCGAAGGATCATGTTATCTACCATGGGGGAGTGGCATCAGCCAGTCACAGAATTGAACAACACAGCAGTGTTAAAGGAGAAGGAGAGGGTGTTATGTGTTTAACTGGGTTTTAGAACTCAGGGAAGCTTTGTCTGAGAAATAAGACAAAAATAAGACCTTTCAGTATTAGATTTTTTTTTTTCGAGACAAGGTTTCTCTGTGTATCTCTGGCTGTCCTGGACTCGCTTTGTAGACCAGGCTGGCCTCGAACTCACAGAGATTGGCCTGCCTCTGCCTCCCAAGTGCTGGGATTAAAGGCGTGTGCCACCATGCCCAGCTGACCCAGTATTAAAATATAAGAAGGTAAATGAAGGGGCTAGTGAGAAAGCTCAGGGGTTAAGAACACCAACTGCTCTTCCTGAGGACCTGGATTCAATTCCCAGCACCTAGGTGACAGCTCACAACTGTTAACTCCAGACCCAAGGAACCCGATGCCTCCTCCTGGTCTCTCTGGGTATATGTAAGGGGGACACCCATGCAGAGGAAACACCTATATACATAAAAATAAACTTTTTAAAAAGAGGGTAAATGAAAACATTCAAGTAGAATGAAACACTGTTGCTCGATGGAGTGGATTAGCTGTGGCCAGCCAGCACAGAGGATCGAGACTCCAGCGCTGGAGAGTGGAGATGGGAACTAACTTTGTATCCACTTTGCTAGCTCCCCTCAGGCAGTGTACCCCTGGAAGCTTACTGCACAGGGCTGTTGGGGTGATCTGCAAAGTCGCAGTAGACGTCTGTGGAATTCTGGAAATGAACAAGGATGGAGTCTGAAAGTGGAAGCAGGCAACCAGCGAGAGCAGAGCAGAACCTTCAGAAACCTCATGAGGGAGGCAAGAGCCAGAATTCTGGACTCTTGTGAGAGAGGGTGTCATGGAGAGTGTACAGTATTCTGCCATTTTGCTGACCCCCAGTTGCACATTAAAGTGATGGGAATGCCGTTCGTTAAAGAAGCACGATGAGTAAGCCATGATTTTAAAACTATGCAGCCAATCTTGTTGGTAAAATAACTGCAAACTAAACCTACTGTGAACTTTCATTTTATACCTAAAAAAGAAGTAGAAAAACTTTCAAGAAGTTATGAAAATCCATGCCTGCAAGGCTTTGGGAGAATAGATATGCTCACACACTAATGAAAGCAATGTAAATAGATCCAGTCTTTCTGAAGGGCAAAATAGTACTTTATTGAAAGAATCACAAATATGCCTAACCCCTGACCAAGTGATAGAATTTATCCTGAGGGAAAAAATGTTTAATAAAAAAACAAAAAAATAATGACACATAAAAGGTTTATTTTATGGTAGTAAAATGCTGGAAGAAAGCTAAGACTCTGATAGTACAGATCTCAGAAGGTAAGATTTAATTTTAATATACTGCAGTGACATCCTAAATTCATCAATATGAAAATTATATAAGAAATAGACAGTATTTGGTTAAATGAAATTACACAAAAGGGATACTACCCGGCTGAACATGCAGTCCAACTATACTTTAAAAGATCTGTGAATATGTACGGGTCACAGGGAGGAAAGCAAAAGGAGGGAACTTCTCAGAATAGTTTGAGAACAACAGATTTGTAAGTTTTTCTGTAAAGTTGTTAAATATTAGATTTAAAAAAACCTTTTATGCTGTTATAATGGAATTTTCTTCCAAGAGCACTGACCTGCCTTAAAGAATTATTACCTTTTTAAACTGGGCATATCAAAAGATGACAGCATTTCCATTTGGTTATCTGAACTTTGTTGGAAAAAAATACATATTGAGACTGTGTCTCACTGTATCATCCTGACTGCCCTGGAGCTCTCATGTAGACCAGGCTAGCCTAGAAATCACAGAAATTTGTCTCTGCTCCCAGGTGCTGACATTTAAAGCGTCCGCCACTATACCTGCCTGAAACTGTACTTTTTTAGAAAGAAAAAAAAAGGTAAAACAGATGCAAGTGATGGGCAGAGCAACTTAGCCTGACCCCAGGGAATGTTCCAGCCCAGAGCCGTTTCCTACTTAGTAGGTAGGAAGGAACTACAGGGTCTTAGCCATCAGTCTGAAGGAGACTTGAAAAAAACAGAAGTATTGTGGGTAGATGGATGTTGGATCAGGCTGTACCCTGCTCTGAGTTCCTCCATCCTGTGCAAATCATTGGTTTTTGTACTGTGCCTTGCCCAGAGAAACTCCATGATATAAGGAGCTCCTGACTATGGTGAGGTTGGAGGGTGGTGGTGCCCCTGGGTAGGCACCTGCCTGTGTACCATTTTCCTAGCATTCCTCATCTGGCATAGACTGATAGGTGACAAAGAAGGTCACCAAACCTATAAAATTTTTAGGATAAGTTGGGAATTAAGGGGCACGTGGGTACATTAAACCATATCCAAAAAAAAAAAAAACTGGACCCAAGAGTTTACTGGACACACCAACCCAAGGGAATGGTGCAACTCCTTCACCTGGATCTCATAAAGAGACAGACTCCTAGCCCTGAAATGGTGACAGCCCCATTCATCCACCATGTGGCCACTGTCTGTACATCAAGAGAGGCTGACATGAATAGAACTCCCAACTGTACGAGGGGTTTGGCTTGGCTTGGTCCCTGCTGTTGATGCAGCCTGCTCAAATGTGTCCTGTTGATCTACCTGTCTGCCCTTCAGGTCCTTCCTCTGTTCATTCACTCATTTTTTCTACAATTCGATGTCCCCCTTTAACCTCTGCAGCTGGACTCAATGGGGCAGCCTGACAATACAATATGGAGCCTCTCTGGAGGCCTCCAACAGCTAACTCTCCTCCCCACAGACTTGTTTGCATTACTGTCTGTTTCCCAGCTCTGGATTCTCAGACTTCTTTGACACTCCTCAATTCTTTAAACTTTTGTTGTCATTTTGTAACTTACAGGTAGATAGATAGATAGATAGATAGATAGATAGATAGATAGATAGATAG
>CAJQZJ010036594.1:0-25300 GCA_907164525.1 Lophiomys imhausi
ATATATATATATATATATATATATATATATATATATATGAAATGTAGAAATGTACCTATAATATTACCTTTAAAAGTTTGTGTATTTTCTGGGCAAAAAGACCAGACCCCAGTGAAGACAAAGCAAGTATCCAAGGTGATCCAGTCTCACAGACTGTTTCAGTTATTGTTTCCTCAAAAATTTGCATCCACGTCACCTCTCAAAACAGCCAGCTCAGATGGTCCAGGCTCATAGTCTGTTTCAGTTAGGACTTCTAAGCCCTGCACTTTCCTATCCCATAGAGAGTGGACAGTAAGAGATACAGCTAGCTCTCCCAGGACTTGACCAATTTCCTTAGGGTTCCCCCAAAATGCCTTTTCCCCCAGACAGCAGGAAGCAATTTTAAGAACATGATGTTTCCATTCCCAAGAGGTGGGGGTGGGTGGTTTTGGTCATTTGATGGGTTGTGGATATTTGCTGTCATTTAGGGGGTGTGGTTACAAGTTATGTTGTGGTCAGGGAGGAAACAAAGTAAAGGAGGTTAGAATCAGGGATCTCTTTCTCTCTTTCTCTTTCTCTTTTTCTATTTCTCCCCTTTCTTCCTCTTTCTCCCTGGTAGTAGATAGGAGAGAAAGACGGATAAAGGGGATGATAAGAGTATGTAAGAGGGGAATCATATAGGTTGATAGGATAAAAGGTAGATTATTGAGTGTACTAGTCTCAAATATTTTACATTGGTATGGATTATTGTATATTGATAGAAATTTAAGATTATTTTGTTCAACTCTTGCTTTATGTATTATACATATGCAACTCATTTAAAATGGAATGTAAAGTTCTAGTTTTATAAAAGCTGCTGTCACAAACTGTTAGGATAATCATCAATGCAAGCTAGTATTTAGTCACCTATAAATAATCTTCCTTGTAGTCTTTTTAGGTACCAGTTTAGCTAATTACAAAAATAATCTTTATTTAGTCTCTTGTATATGTTTTCAAAGTTAAGTAGATAATAAAGAGCTAGAAATAAGCAAAATTTGTCTATTCAAATATACTATAGATAGATGATCTTCAAACATTTCAGAGATCTACAGAACATGACATTTAAATGTTTTAATAATAAAAGACTTTTTCTGACAGGGGCACATATGCTCCTGGTAGCACCCCCAATCTACTTCGAAGATTATAGGGACCAAAGAACCTTCATATGGTGTTTGTTTCAAAGGTGGCAAAGCTAGCCACTAAACAAAAACCTGCCCTTACTTTCACTGCTGATAGTGGGCTGTCCAAACTGTGAACAAGCAGGACACTGAAAAGTCAACTGGCTAACTTTGCAGAGATAAGGTAGGCCAGTCCTTCAAAATTCCTGCTTCACAGAAAAGTCTGTCAGATATTTTGGACCTGTAGGCTGAAGATTAGATGCCCCAATGACACAGGTGACTTTAGTGACTGTCTAGGTAGCCAATAAACTCTGCCATTTCTATAGTTTTGGAAGCTGTTTGCTCTATACTTCCTGTTTTCTCAAGTAATATTTATCCTTCTCAGATTTCAGATGGAGTTGCAGACTAGATAGTTATAGTCTTACAGTTTTCCTTACTAAAGATTAAAGACTAGGGGCTGGAGAGATGGCTCAGCGGTTAAGAGCACTTGCTAGTGCTCTTCCAAAGGTCCTGAGTTAAATTCCCAGCAACCACATGGTGGCTCACAACCATCCACAGTGTGATCTGATGCCCTTTTCTGGCTGCAGGTGTATGTTCAGATAGAGCACTTGTACATAAAATAAAATAAATCTTAAAAAAGATTAAAGACATAAAAGTTTAAATTGTTTAGGATGTTTTAGGGTCTGAAAAGATGTTTTTAGGTTGTTAAATGCAAGTTATAAGAAACTGATTTAGGTACAAAACTTTGATTTTAAAACTGATTTTAGGTACAAAACCAGGATAGTGGAGTACTTTCTTCAAGGTTGCCAAGTACATATGGACTGGCCATTGTAAATATAATTCTTACTTGATAGTTCTCATAATTGTTTTTATTGTATATAGGTTGTTTTTTTTTTTTTTTTTAAGATTTATTTATTTATTATGTATACAGTGTTCTGTCTGCAGGTATATCTACAGACCAGAAGAGGGCACCGGGTTTCATTATGGATGGTTGTGAGCCACCATGTGGTTGCTGGGAATTGAACTCATGACCTCTTGAAGAGCAGCCAGTGCTCTTAACCGCTGAGCCATCTCTCCAGACCCTGTATATAGGTTGTTAATGTTAAAGAAAAAGGTCCTTTTTTGGACTAAAGCGGGAAAATGTAGTGAGAGTTTTGGTTTCTTTAAAAACCTAGTTATGTTGTATGAATATGTTTTTGTTTTAATCCCAGGTGTATGATAAGAAGCTGCTTCACATTAGGGGATTATGATTTTCCTTGTGCAGTATCAGCGATCTTTGCCAGCTGAAGATAGTTTAATTCTTGGGACTTGGGAGAGGGTATAAATGGAAGAACCCAGGGAGGGCCTGTGAAGGCTTCTGTTCCCATGCTGCTACCCTCACTGCTACTGGTTCATCCTGCTGCTGCATTTGCTATTGCTGGATTGCTAGTTTGATGTTTTGCTGGACTGCTGGATATTCTGACTACAAAGACTAGACTCACCTCAAGGAACTCTATATCTTTAATCAGCGGAAAGTAGCCTATAAAGGTCTATGGCCCCTTTCTCCCTAACCTACTGTCTCTCCTACTTGGTGTTGGGGTATTGGAAGGAATTGGAATGGAGAAGGGTGATGGATATAAGAATCTAATAAAATAGATTTTAAAAATACACCAACACTTTGCCTCCAAAGACTTGGATCCCAAAACTTTTATATGGTGCACTCAATATACAGACCTGCTCCCGCCTCAGTAGCTGCTCAAACTAATCTGCTGATATGACTGTCCTTAGCTACGTATGAACCATTTATCTGCGAATTTGATTCCAAATTCTAGAGTCCATTGTGTTCTCCACATGGTTCTGGCTTCTATGGCTGGCCCACATGGACCTCGTGCTTTAAGCCCCTCCTGGCTTTCTTTCTACAGCTAGCCTGTGCTAAGTGCTCTCTCTCTCTCTCTCTCTCTCTCTCTCTCTCTTCCTTCATGGACCCAGATTTTATTATAACAACTTTGCTTCATTCAAATGCCAGAAATTGGTGCATCTGATTTCCAAATTCTTTTTGCCACAGACAAATAATCCCCAAATATCTTATTTCTAAAAACACTGTGCTCTGCGTTAAGGTTCTACTTCCCCACTAGTTTTTAAATTTCTTTCTTTCTTTTCGTTTTTTGAGAATGGGTTTCTCTGTGTAGCCTTGGCTGTCCTGGAACTTGCTCAGTAGATGAGGCTGACCTCACACTCACAAGAGATCCACCTGCCTCTGCCTGCCCAGTGTTAAGATTAAAAGTATGTGCCACCATTGCTGGGCCTATTTCCAGACTCTTAAAAATCTTTTATTTCTGATTTGTTTAAAGTCTGCTCTCAGAAGAAAAAAAAACAAATATCTCCAGATTATGCTGTAAACTCTTTTCTAAGGATTTGTAAGTTGCTCATTGGATATGGTTTAAAAAAAAAAAATATATATATATATATATATAAAAAACCTGCAACAAAATTTGGCTTTAAACTTATAACAAAAGACTTTTTTTTTAGAGACAGGGTTTTTCTGTGAAACAAGCCCTGGCTGTCCGAGACACACTCTGTAGACCAGGCTGGCTTTGAACTCACAGAGATCCACCTGCCTCTGCCTCCCAAGTGTTGGGATTAAAGGCGAGTACCACCACATTCAGTTATAGACAGCTGTGAACTGCCATGTGGGTGCTGGGATTTGAACCTGGGTCCTTTGGAACAGCAGCCTTTGCTCTTAACTTCTGAGCCATCTCTCCAGCCCAACAAAAGACTTACAATTAATAATCTATACATGAATATATATATATTCATTCAACTCTTGTTTGGGTATGTGTGTGTGTGTGTGTGTGTGTCTGTCACTTGGAATTAACTCTGTGTGAATATGTGCATCTACTGGGAATCCAACTCTCATTTAAAAATATATAGATCTACTAGGAAAAAAAAATGTTTTTAAACAGCAACCATGTCAGCCATATGGCTAACAACCTGCCCCGTGACTTCCTATGATCAGATGACCACATGGTATAAAGCAACAATTGTAAGTCTTGCCAGGTGTGTTGGCACACACCTTTAATCCCAGCAATCGGGAGGCAGAGGCAGGAGGATCTCCGTGAGTTTATGGCCAGCCTGGTCTACAAAGTGAGTCCAGGACAGTCTAGGATACACAGAGAAACCCTGTCTCAAAAAAACCTAGAAAAAAAAACCAACAAAAAAATCCTTCTTAGTCCTAATGAACTCTCTGTTCATTATTGTTTCTCTTTTTAGACTATGAAAGCAACACGTCTCAAATATTTTGTTTTAAGTTGGTATAGATTTTTGTGTGATGATAGAAATTTAAGGTTATATTTGCTACAACATACAGCATATGTGATTCAACTCTGGTTTGTGATATACTGTATATGATGATGAAAGTTTAAGGTTATAAAGATCTATTCAAATTAACAAAAGCTAATTTACAATGTACATCTAACTAATGTTTTTTCTAATTGCTCAACACTAAGCTGGTAAAAAATGTTTAGTATATAAAATACATTTAATAATCAAGATCTATAAACTTCTAAGGTCTAACGAGGCTCACAGTAAGACTTATCTAGGTTCTTCATCTTTTAAGACTTAGCTCTTTGAATAAACTAAACCACACCAAAAAACCTGCAGTATTCTATAATGGTGTATCTGGTCCCCCAAGAAAGTGCTTTTTGGAAGATGGGACATTTGGACAGAGCCCCCATTCCCTCAGGGGCTTGAAGAAAATCCGTTTGCTAAACAGGGAGTCGTCCTCCCTATCTCTGGCAGGAGGAACGGGGTGGCCTATCATTAACACATGACTGTGGTGCCTGTTCACCTGTCAAGGTCAGTGCTGGCCTCTAGGCTCCCTCAGTCCCTGCTCAGAAGCCCCAGCCCTGTTCACAAGCTCCTTTTCACATGGACAACCTTGGAAGTTTAGAACAAACTCTTTCCCTCTTCACCCTGTAGAAAAAAAATGGCTAATTAAGTTATTTAACCAGTATTTAGGTTATATTTAATTGGTTCGGCGGTGTTAATCCTTAACCTGCCATTATAAATGAATACACACAGACACCAGATGGATTTTAACAAACCTTGGCCTGAATTGTGCAATCCTGGCCCACCCTCCCACTCTCAACCCCCTATCCTCTTCCCTTTTTTTTTTTTCTTTTAAGTTTAAGGTATATCTTATTTCCCCCTACAGTTTAGTCCAACAAATGGCTCTTTCTCTTATAATAATAAATTCAATACAGTACAACAGAGGTAATTTAGGCCACAGTTATGAGGGTTATATGGCTTAACGTACATTCCCAATGACCAGTCCATATGTATTTGGTACCTGACTTTAACATTCTACTATCTAACCATCTCCATGAGTTTAAAGTTCTATATCTGACTCAACATTCATACTAATTGCAACACAATTTTAAAAGTATCTTCTTAGATGTATAACACTCTCTTGACTCCTAAACAACTCAAAATTTAATTATGAGACTCTATCTATCTGTTCTTCAATCACCTCAGAGACCTGAGATAGATAAATATATCTGATTTGATAGGAAGTACAGGGCCTGCAGCTTCCCAAACTAAGAAATGACATACCAGTGGCTGCCTGGACAGTTCCCATTTTCTCTCCATACATTACAGCATCGCTCTTCAGTCGTTTGGCCCCGCTTCTCTGACAGACATTGATTGTAGAGCAGGGGTTATGAAGGACTTACCTACCCTGTCTTGGCAGAGCTAGGCTGTCGACTTACCTGCTTCCAGGTTTTGTCCTTTTTGGACAGCATTCTGTCTACAGTTGGGGCAAGGGGCTTTTCCTACCAAGAGATAGGCTTATGACTAATTCAATCATCTCCCACTGGAGATTCTTCAATGCTCATCTTCTACTTGGAGGAGAATAGAGGGTGCTGTCAGGAGTTGATATGTCTTGATATAAAAAAACTAAAGTTATGCCGGGCGGTGGTGGCGCACGCCTTTAATCCCAGCACTTGGGAGGCAGAGGCAGGCGGATCTTTGTGAGTTCGAGGCCAGCCTGGTCTACAAAAGTGAGTCCAGGACAGCCAAGGATACACAGAGAAACCCTGTCTCGAAAAACCAAAAAAAAAAAAACAAAACTAAAGTTACAAAAACATCTTTGAATGCCATATTCTGCAGATCTCTTGAGGTTTTTGAAGAGGCCCTATCTATCTCTTATATTAGGGTAAGCAGATGTTGCTTGTCTCTTGCCGGTTTATTTCTGATTAGCTTAGAAAGTAACTATAATAGGCTGTCATAGTACCTAACAGAATGATCGGCTTGCATAACCATTACTTTGTATTTCTTAATTATCCTAAACAGTTTATGACATTTAGTAGTAAAAGGCCATAACATCTCATTTCATTTTTTTTCTTTACCTCCTAACCCTTCCATCCCATTTCTCTGGGGTGGGGTGTCCTTATATAACAGTCCCTCATCTCAGTTGAGAGGTCATATGAGGGCCAAGAGCCTCTTCATTCATTGGGGATCTATGAAGCAGTACCATCAGTGAAAAGTGTCTCATTGCCCAGGAGACAGAACTACTAAACAAACAAATCAATTAGCATACAATAGATAGAAAAGATGAAAAAATATAACTAATATATAAAAAAATAAATAAAAATTAAAAATAAGAAGTCTATGTCCAAGTTCCCTTTGGTGTGTTAGTTGTAGTATTGATACCTTCTACTATATAGCTAAAATCCTACTATAAGTGAATAGATGCCATATGTGTCCTTCTGAGTCTGGGTTAGCTCACTCAGGATGAGCTTTTCTAATTCCATCCATTTGGCTGCAAATTGCATAATTTCATTGTTCCTGATAGCTGAATAATATTCCATTGTGTAGATGTACCACAGGTTTTTAACCCATTCTTCGGTTGAGGGACATCTGGGTTGTTTCCAGTTTCTAGCTATTACAAATAAGGCTGCTATAAACATAGATGAGGAAACTTCCTTATGATTCCGTGAAGAGGCATTTGGGTGTATACCCAGAAGTGGTATGGCTGGGTCCTGAGGCAGAGCTATACCAAGTTTTTTAAGATATCGCCAGACTGACCTCCATAGTGGTTGCACAAGCCTGCATTCCCACCAGCAATGGAGTAGGGTACCCCTTTCTCCACACCCTCGTCAGCATGTGCTGTCATTTGAGTTTTTGATCCTAGCCATTCTGACAGGTGTGAGATGGAAACTCAGAGTCGTCTTGAGTTGCATTTCTCTGATGATTAAGGATGTTGAGCATTTCTTCAAGTGTCTCTCAGCCATTAGGGATTCCTCCTTTGTGAATTCTCTATTTAGCTCTGTCCCCCATTTTTTGATTGGATTATTTGGTTTCTTGGCATTTAATTTCTTGAGTTCTTTGCAGATTTTGGATATTAGCCCTCTGTCAGATGTGGGGTTGGTGAAGATTTTCTCCCAGTCTGTAGGCTGCCGTTTTGTTCGAATGACAGTGTCCTTTGCCTTACAGAAGCTTTTCAGTTTCATGAGGTCCCATTTATTGATTGTTGATCTCAAGTCCTGAGCTGTTGGTGTTCTGTTCAGGAAGTTGTCACCCGTGCCAATCATTTCGAGGGTTTCTCCCACTTTATCTTCTAGTAGATTTAGTATGACCGGCCTTATGTTAAGGTTTTTGATCCACTTGGTCTTAAGTTTTGTACAAGGTGATAGGTATGGGTCTAACTTCATTCTTTTACAAATGGATATCCAGTTGGACCAGCATCATTTGTTGAAGATGCTGTCTTTCTTCCATTGTGCCGTTTTGGCTTCTTTGTCAAAAATTAGGCGGCCATAAGTGTGTGGGTCTATTTCTGGATCTTCAATTCGATTCCATTGATCTACTGATCTGTTTCTATGCCAATACCATGCTGTTTTTACAACTATTGCTCTGTAGTACAGCTTGAAATCTGGGATGGTGATACCTCCAGATGTTTTTGTATTGTACAGGATTGATTTAGCTATTCTGGGCTTTTTGTTGTTCCATATGAAATTGAGACTAGCTCTTTCCAAGTCTATAAAAAAATGTGTTGGTATTTTGATAGGAATTGCATTGAATCTATATATTGCTTTTGGTAGGATGGCCATTTTTATTATGTTGATCCTACCTATCCATGAGCATGGGAGATCTTTCCATCTTCTAAAGGCCTCTTCCATTTCTTTCTTCAAGGGCTTGAAGTTCTTGTTGTACAGGTCCTTTACTTGCTTGGTTAGAGTTACCCCCAGGTATTTTATGTTGTTTGTGGCTATTGTGAAGGGGGTTGTTTCCCTTATTTCTTTCTCAGCCCATTTGTTTGTTGTATAAAGAAGGGCTTCTGATTTTTTTGAATTAATTTTGTATCCAGCCACTTTGCTGAAGGTGTTTATCAGCTGTAAGAGTTCTCTGGTGGAATTTTTGGGGTCGCTTATGTATACTATCATATCGTCTGCAAATAGGGATAATTTGACTTCTTCATTTCCGATGTTTATCCCCTTGATGTCCTTTAGTTGTCTTATTGCTCTAGCAATAACTTCAAGTACTATATTGAAGAGATATGGTGAAAGTGGACATCCTTGTCTTGTCCCTGAGTTTAGAGGAAATGCTTCAAGTTTCTCTCCATTTATTTTGATGTTGGCCACTGGCCTGCTGTATATTGTCTTTATTATTTCTAGGTATGGCCCTTGTATGCCCGTTCTCTCCAGAACTTTTAGCATGAAGGGGTGTTGGATTTTGTCAAATGCTTTTTCTGCATCTAGCGAGATTATCATGTGGTTTTTTTCTTTCATCTTGTTTATATGGTGAATGATGTTGATAGATTTTCATATGTTGAACCATCCCTGCATTCCTGGGATAAAGCCTACTTGATCATGGTGTATGATACTTTTGATGTGTTCTTGAATTCGGTTTGCTAGTATTTTATTAAGTATTTTTGCATTTATGTTCATGAAGGAGATTTGTCTGAAGTTCCCTTTCTTTGTTGGGTCTTTGTGTGGTTTAGGAATCAGGGTGATTGTGGCCTTGTAGAATGAGTTTGGCAATGTTCTTTCAGATCCTATTTTGTGAAAGAGTTTGAAAAGTATTGGTGTTAGCTCCTCTTTGAAGGTCCGGTAGAATTCCGTGCTAAAGCCATCTGGCCCTGGGCGTTTTTTGGTTGGGAGATTTTTAATAACTGTTTCTATTTCCTTAGGGGTTATAGGGCTGTTTAATCTGTTTATCTGATCTTGATTTAGCTTCGGTAGGTGGAATCTACCAAGAAAACTGTCCATTTCACTTAAGTTTTCAAATTTGGTGGAGTATAGATTTTTAAAGTAGGATCCAAATATTCTCTGGATTTCCTTAATGTCTGTTGTTATTTCCCCCTTTTCATTTCTGATTTTGTTGATTTGTGTTTTCTGCCTCTGTCTTTTAGTTAATTTGGCTAAGGGTCTGTCTATTTTGTTGATTTTCTCGAAGAACCAACTCTTGGTTTCATTGATTCTTTGTATAGTTCTTTTTGTTTCTAAGTTGTTGATTTCAGCCCTAAGTTTGATGATTTCCTGCCTTCTGCTCCTCTTGGGAGTGTTCGCTTCTTTTTTTTTTTTTTTCCAATTCACCCAGTTTAGCTGTTAATTCGCTAATATGAGCTGTCACAATTTTCTTTTTGAAGGCACTTAGTGCTATGAACTTTCCTCGTAGCACAGCTTTCATTGTGTCCCATAGGTTTGGGTATGTTGTGTCTTCATTTTCGTTGGATTTTAAGAAGTCTTTGATTTCCTTCTTTATTTCTTCCCTGACCCAGTGGTCCTCTAGTAAAGAGTTGTTCAATTTCCATATGAGTGTAGACTTTCTGTTGATTCTTTTGCTATTGAAGTCCAGCTTTATTCCATGGTGGTCTGATAAGATACAAGGGGTTATTTCAATTTTCTTGTATCTGTTGAGACTATCTTTGTGTCCAACTATATGGTCGATTTTGGAGAAGGTTCCGTGAGGTGCTGAGAAGAAGGTGTATTCTTTTGTGTTTGGGTGAAATGTTCTGTAGATATCTGTTAGGTCCATTTGGTTCATGATCTCTGTTAGACTCATTATTTCTCTGTCTTGATGATCTGTCCCTTGTTGTGAGTGGGGTGTTGAAGTCTCCCACTATTAAAGTGTTTGGATCGATGTGCGATTTAAGTTTTAGAAGCGTTTCTTTTATAAATGTAGGTGCCTTTGTTTTGGGGGCATAGATGTTCAATATTGAGATGACCTCTTGGTGTATATTTCCTTTAATGAGTATGTAATGTCTTTCTCTGTCTTTTTTTATTAACTTCAATTGGAAGTCTATTTTGTTTGATATTAGGGTGGCTACTCCAGCTTGTTTCCTGGGTCCATTTGCTTGGAAGACCTTTTCCCAGCCCTTTACTCTGAGGTAGTGTTTATCTTCAATAGTGAGATGTGTTTCTTGTATACAGCAAAAAGATGGGTCTTGTTTACGGATCCAGTCTGTAAGTCTGTGTCTTTTTATTGGCGAGTTGAGTCCATTGATGTTGATGGATATTAGTGACCAGGGGTTGTTATTTCCCATTATTTTGGTATAGCTGGCTGTCTTGTGTTTCTCTTTTGTTTAGTTGCTGTGGAGGTTTCTATTTCCTCTGTTTTCTTGGGTGTAGTTATCTTCTCTGTGTTGGAATTTTCCTTCTAGGATCTTCTGTAGGGCTGGGTTTGTGAGGAGATATTGTTTGAATTTGATTTTGTCATGGAATATCTTGTTTTCTCCTTCTATGTTGATAGAGAGTTTTGCTGGGTATAGTAGTCTGGCTGGGCACCTATGTTCTCTCAGGGCTTGTAGGACATCCGTCCAGGCCCTTCTAGCTTTTAAAGTTTCTGAGGAGAAGTCAGGTGTGATTCTGATGGGTCTGCCATTGTATGTGACTTGGCCTTTTTCTCTTACAGCTTTTAATATCCTTTCTTTTTTTTCTCTACATTCGGAGTTTCTATTATTATATGGCGAGAGGAGTTTCTTTTCTGATCTAATCTGTTTGGTGTTCTGTAAGCCTCTTGGATTTTTACTGGCATCTCTTTCTTTAGGTTTGGGAAGTTTTCTTCTATGATTTTGTTGAAGATATTTCCTGGACAAATGGAGTCAGGAGTCTTCTCTTTCCTCTATGCCTATAATTCTTAGGTTCCGTCTTTTCACTGAGTCCTTGATTTCTTGGATGTTGTGGGTGAGAGATTTTTTTAGCCTTCTCATTTTCTTTGGATGTTGTACTGATTTCTTCCATCGAATCTTCCATGCCTGAGATCCTGTCTTCCATCTCTTTTTTTTTTTTTTTAAGGTTTATTATTACTATTTTATATATACAGTGTCCTGTCTGCCGGTATGCCTGAAGGCCAGAAGAGGGCACCAAATTTCATTATAGATGGTTGTGAACCACCATGTGGTTGCTGGGAATTGAACTCAGGACCTCTGGAAGAACAGGCAGTGTTCTTAACCTCCGAGCCATCTCTCCAGCCCTGTCTTCCATCTCTTGCATTCTATTTTTCATACTCATATCCGTAGTTCCTGTTCTCTTCTCTTGATTCTCCATTTCCTCTTTTAACTCTGACTGTATTTTCTTTATTGTTTCCATTTCTATTTTCATGTCTTGAATGGTAGTGTTCGTTTTGTACATTTCCTTCTCCAGTTTGCTTGTTTTTGTCTGGAGATCTTTCATTGCTTTATCCTTTTCCTGTTCAAGTTGGGTCACCTTGGCTTGGAGCTCTTTAATGATGTTATTCATTGTTTTGACTTGTAGAATTGTGGCTTCTTTGAATTCCTTCATAGTTTTAAGTTCTTCTTGAAGGGACTTTATCACTTTCCATAATGTAGAATTGTCATCGTTTTCATGTGTTTCAGTTGTGGTGAGGTGGTTCGGGCTGGACGGAATAGCGTTGCTTTCTTTTGTTGGAGACATTTCGCTCTGTTTTTTTTTTTTTTTGTCTGGGGCCTCTGGCCACGTGGAATTTTTTTTTTTTTTTGCTGTCTTCTGGACTTGGGTCCAAAGGGGGCACTGTGGTGTAGGAGTTGCCTTACTCCACCCCTATAAGGTGAGTCATTCAGTCCTGCCTCCCAGGTGGGGACCTAATTAATTCAGGTGGCGGAGCTGTGCACAAGTAAGCTCTGATTCCCCGCCAGAAGGGTCCTTACTAGTACAAAAGTTCGATATAGGACAGTTTCAAATATCTGACAGTTTGCCCGGGGTTTATTCCTGTAGGGGGTAAACCTGCAGTTCAGCTCCAATAGCCTTGCCGTCCTGAGGCTTGGAAGCTGGCCAGTGACGTCACAGACTGGGATCTAAAGGTGCTTTGCAGCGGAGCTACTTCACTTCCAAGGGTTCCAACCTTTCCCAGATAATTGGATCGTCTGTGTGAGACCTGGGAGTGCCCAGCAGGGTGGGGATTATCTCTGCATGGTTTCTGAATCTCCTGGCTGGGTATTAGGTTGGAACTTACCGGGGATTTCTCCTTTTGGGGGGATGGGTTATCCCGATTCCCAGGTCCAGAGGCTTCCTAGCGTGTCGGAGAGTTGGAAGGGGCGTCCTGCCCAGGCATCTTCCGTGGTCCCTGTGTAGCTGGGTGAGATTTAGAAGGGGTTGTGTCCTTTGTACAGCATCCTGCAACACTTGCCGCCTTGTGACTGTTGACCCTGAAATCAAAATACTTCTGCGCCGGCCGCCGCCTTCTTGGATCCCCCCTGCTCTTGTATCAGGCAATCTTGAAGCAGAAAAAAGTCATCTATGTGTGTCTAAAGTTCTGAACCTGAATATTTTTTATCATATCTTATATTTATAAACCTAAAGCTTTTATTTAGACTTGAAAATATCCTTTTAAATCCTAAACAATTCAAATTCAATTGAAAATTTAAAACTATTATGCCTTCAAGCCCGTCAAAGACATAAGAAGGGATAAAGTTATTTTTTAAGTGAGTAGGAAGCATAGGAGAGCAGCTTCCAAAAAGAAATATGACAGTTTGCTGCCTAGACAGTCCCAAACATCTCTCAATACTGTTGAAGCATCATCTTCAGCTTTCTGGCCAAGCATTTCTCACATACTAAATTGTGCAGCAGGAAATAAGAAGGATTTTCCCATTCTGTCTCTGCAGAATCAGGATATCGACTTACCTGCATTTAAGCTCTGGTCCATCTTTGGACTGTATATAGTCTGTTGAGAGAGTAGGGGCATTTTTGCCCAGTCAGAATTATCTTCTGATGGGAGATTTCTTTTTGATGCTCATTGTCTTCTTCCAAGTCAAATGGGAGCTGTCAGAAGCTGTCTTAAGTCAAACAATTCTTAAAATAATAATATCTTTAAATGCCATTTTCTGTACATCTCTCAGGGTTTTGAAGGCATCTATTGATTTATTTATAAATCTATCTATCTTTGAACAAGAAAACTGTATATTTTTATCCATTTATTATCTGTTTAACCTATTAAGTCTATTTTGTGATAAATTAAGACTAGTATTTGACATGACGAGGAGCTTGACTGGTCAGCAATCAACCTGTATTACCCAGACTCCTAAATAGATTGTAATAGTAACCCATAAAAGGATTGAAAGTAAACCTGTACTTTTAAATGAGTTGTATAGTCACAATACCTTATATAAAAGTTGAAATATACATATATGTGTCAAAATATAAAATTCTATACCAATGAAACAAAATCTTATTTGAGAATAACAATAGTTTTAAGTTTCAGTGTAGATTCAATAATCTACCCTTATATCTTATCATTTTTATATTATATGCATATATTCCCCCTCTTTTTTCAAGTTCCTTTCTTCTATATAGGAAAGGATAGAGAAAAGAAAAAGAGAGAAATCCCTGAGTCTAACCTCCTATATCTTGTTTAACAAGACCATTTAACAATTTGTACCCAATCCCCCTAAATGGCAACATCTATGACCAAGAAAT
Organism: Lophiomys imhausi; assembly: GCA_907164525.1. Lineage (NCBI taxonomy): Eukaryota > Metazoa > Chordata > Mammalia > Rodentia > Muridae > Lophiomys > Lophiomys imhausi. The sequence goes on from CAJQZJ010036594.1 coordinate 14,024, forward strand.
AACCCACCCCACCTTTTGGGAATGGGGCATCATTCTCTTAAAATTACTTCCTGCTGATTTGGGATGCAGAAAACCTGTTTGGGGGCCCAAATAAAATGGAAAAATGGCTAAGCAAGTTAATTAGAACATTTGTCATCCAGTCTCTATGTGTTCAGCAATTTCAAAGTCTTGAGTAGTTTGTAGTCTGAAGCAGGACTGTGGCTAGGAAAGTTCAGGGCTTTATTGAAGTCCTGGCTGGGACAGTCTGTGAGGCTGGATCATCTGAGCTTGTCTTGTCTTCTTTGGTGTCTGGTCTCTTTGTTCTGAAAATATATAATTTCTCACAAGTAACATCTCTCTCTCTCTATTTTTTTTCTTTCAAGATTTGATTTCTCTGGGTATCCTTGTCTTGGATTCACTTTGTAGACCAGGCTGACCTTGGTGAAGGTCAGGGATCCACCTGTCTTTGTCTCCCAAGTGCTGGGATTACAGGTGTGCACCATCATGCCCAGCAATTAACGTATCTCATTTAGGGACAAAAATCTCTCTTGAAAACCAGTTCTCTTGTGGGAACCCTACATCTAAGGAGACTGGCTTATGACTCCTTTTTATTTGTATTTTCAAAATTTTCTTATATTTTAGCATTGCTAAACAACAACAAAAAAATCTTTTTTTACTTCCCACTGACATCTAAACAAAAATCAAGCAAAGAGGGGGACTGTTATGTAGGGACACTCCATTCCAGAGGAGTGGGATGGAAGGGATAGGGGGTAGAGGGTGGGAGGGTGGGACTGGGAGGGGTGGAAAGAGGGCACTGTGATGAAGATGTAGCCTGAAGTAATAAATATTTTTTAAAAAGCTAAAAAAAAAAAAATTCAAGCAAAGAAACAAGAACATTCCAAAAGCCTTAGTCTAACTGTACCATCCTATGCTGTAATTTGAAGCTCTGTTCTTATTCCCTAGAATCTACCTTCAGCTGTATATCCTTGGCGGGCCTTTCCCAGATACTCTTGACAAACATCTAGTAGCCAGGGAGCTGTGAGCTCCAGCTGCTATCAATTTCTTATCTATTAGGAAGGGCCTCCCTCCTTCCTCCATTATCATTGCCAGCAACTTGGCATTCCACCTGTAAGCTTTCTCCCTTAAGCCTATCCTAGTCAGATCTTTCTTAAAAAGTATACCATAGAGGGGCTGGAGAGATGGCTCAGCGGTTAAGAGCACTGGCTGTTCTTCCAAAGGACCCAGGTTCAAATCCCAGCATCCACATGGCAGTTTACAGTTGTCTGTAATGGCTGGGTGTGGTTGCACATGCCTTTAATCACAGCACTTGGGAGGCAGAGGCAGATGGATCTCTGTGAGTTCAAGGCCTGCCTGGTCTACAAAGTGAGTACAGGACAGCCAGGGCTACACAGAGAAAAGCCTGTCTCAGAAAAAAAAGTATACACAGAACCACAATTGTCAGTGTAAAAATCATCTGCATGCTAAGAGAAACAAACTCAATTGGAATCCAAATGTATTGAGACATTATCAATTCCTCCATTTTTAATCTAGGTGGTTAATTCCACTCCCCACTTCGTCTAGAAGGTTGGTGGTGTTTTAGTAAGTAAGGAGAGCTAAGCTAAACTTTTCACCTTTGTTGTAAGGCAGTAGCTTTTGTTAAGGGAGTCACACCTTTGAAATGCATTTGGGTTCACCTCCCCACTCTTTGGCTAGGAAATTGCCTTTCACCCAGGCTTTCCCAGGCTGTAAGTATGGATTCTAACTGCCGCACTTTGGGCACCATTTGTAGAAAAAAAATTGGCTAATTAAAGTATTTGACAGTATTTAGATTGTATTTAATTGTTTGGCAATGTTAATCATTAACCTGCCATTATAAATGAATACAAATAGGCACCGGATAGATTTTAACAAGCCTTGGCCTTAATTGTGCAATCCTAGCGCATCTAAGCTAGCTCATAATTCTATATCCCAAATATGACCCCATTTATACATACATCCCTTTGGACTGCTAATTCTCCACACTATGCCGATGTTCCAGGCCACGTGGAATGATCTTTAATCTACCCCATGGCATGTATGCTCCTTCCTGCTCCAGTTGCTTCTTCTTCCCATCAAACTCTCTGCTTCAGAAGCCCGCCTACCTTAGTCCCACCTATCTATGTCTTTGCCCAATCTCCAGGCCTCAGCATTTATTTAACCAATCAGAGACAATGTAAGTAACAGAGAGCAAGCAGGACCAATTAATTAACATTTAGAATGCATAACATTACCCCATCATCACCCACTGAGTGGCTATTTTGGTTTCTTTACTGTGCCTGTTTTCAGGATCAATGAAGTTGCCAGTCTCCCTATGGACCTTATCTATGATTAAATTTTTATTTTAATACTAAAAGAGTTTCAAATAAAAGAATGTTATTTTTAAGGGTCAAACTAAACAGGGATAAAGCTACAAAATCCTAACCTTATATAAGCTACTAATTAACTGTTAAGAATAATTAAGAAATGTAAGTTAATGGTTAGTTACCTTACAAATGATCAAATTCTTTAATGCATTCAAAAATACACTTGTAGTCATGCTAAGTACTAATGTAATTAATTACAGGAATAAGATTTATTTAGCCTCCTGAATATATTTTCAAAGTTAACCCTAGGATGAGTAACTAGAAACAAGTAAAGTTTGTCTATTCAGATCTAATTCCGATAGACAGATGATCCTCAAACACTTCAGAGATCTGCAAAATATGGTCTTTAAAATGTAAAGCATTCCTCTATACTACCTATTATTATCTTAGTCATAAGCTCAAGGTTTTTAAATTTCCTTTGGTTGTCTTTTAAGTATAGACTCAAAAGTGCTTTTCATTGTACTAAACCCATGTACATCTAGTCTTCTGGAGAGTTTGTAGTCATATTGAAAATTATGATCGAGCGAGTTTTTGCCCCTTCTGCTCCAGGGGAGGTTTCTGTCATCCCTGCACTTGCCCTAAGGAGTGTTCATGCTTTTAACAAAAAACTGTTTCCCAAGCTTCTGCTATGACACAAAAGGTCTGAGTCCATTGCTTTCTCTACTATATGGGTTTCAGTACAGATTACAAACAATGGTAATGATAACATGTCTAAAACACAATATTTTTTGTAAACATAAAAAGATTCTTGTAACTTCAGAGAATTGACTTGGATCCACCTCTTACAGGTCAAATGGAGTCCAGATAGGTACTGTCGATCAACATCCTGTTTCCCCACCAGCCTATTCATGAGGATGGGATCCCTCTCCTTTCCCTGGTTTTGGGACTCCCCTCCTTCAACTACCAAGACCAAGAGCCTAAAAGTTTCAAGTGTACATCTAAGAAAAAACTTCTCTTCCTAGCCTACTTAACTTCATCTTCTGCCCCTAACATTATTTAACTGTTCCAGCATCCTGCCAAGTTCAGGGGTTTCTTCAAAATCTGCATCCAGGACAGTTCCAAAGCGGCTAGCCCCAGGTTGTCCAGCCTCACAGACTGCTTAAAAGCCAGCATGGTAGTGCAAGCACACCCTTAGTCCCAGGACTTGGGAGGCAGAGACAGGTGGATCTCTGTGAGTTTGAGGCCAGCCAGGTCTACAAAGCAAGTCCAGGACAGCCATGGCTGTTATATAGAGAAACCCTGTTTCAAAAAACCAAAAAAGAAAAAAAAAATCTTAACATTGGTTCTTGGAAAGATGATATCAGAAATTGATAGGTCCATATCAGAAAAGGTTGCTTAGTATAATGAGCATGTCCCTGCCTACAATTAAAAAAGTATCTTGACAGAGGGGTATTATTTAATGAATGGACTTATACCCACAAATGTTTCCTCTGTCTCTCACCTTGAATAATTGTATAACCACATTTTCTGCCAGCTGGGTATGTGCTCATGTCTACAGGACATGCCTAGCTAGACATTGATTTTTGGCTTGCTGAAATTGTGCTTTGTAGTGCAAAATATGGTTGGGGGTGATTGACCCACAGGAGTGGGGAGTGAGGAAGGGAAACTATTGGGGCTTTTTGTAATGACAGGGCTTTTATAATGCTGATGTTATGATCTCTTTAAATAAAATAACCAATGAGGACATTGCTCAGGTGAGCAGGATTGTGATTGTATAAATAAAGATGTCTGGAGCTATTTGGGCTTGAAAGTCAACAGGTGTTCAGAGTCTTCACTTTAAGCCTAGGGCCCCTTCCCTGTCTCAGGGCCTGAACCTATGAAGCTAGAGCTGGTCTCCGGCATGGCCCTTTGCTTTTTCTTTTATTCTGGAGCAATTTTCACCTGCTTCCAGTACATTTCCTTTTCTCCTTGGCTGTGAAAAATTATTTAGGTAAGTTTATTTACTGTGATCCACAGTAATAAATAAGCAGTGTGTGAGGGTGAGAGGGCTCAGAAGGTAAAGGCACTTGCAATTAAGCTACAATTCCAGTGACCCATGTGGTAGAAAGGGAGAAGTGACTATCCACATCTATGTACCCTCCCACATAATAAATAAATGTTAAAAAAAGAAATAAACAGTGACCCAATATCTACACACCATGTAAACATAAGACAAATACAGATGGCCTCCCAAATGCCCTTAGTATCTCAGATGCAACCTTAGACTTTCTATTCTTTTCTATTTCATTTTTAAATGTTGGTCCCAGGGCTGGGATATAGCTCAGTTGGTGAATACACATAAAAATCCTGGGTTCTAAAATGGCAGCCTACCGACTGGGAAAATATCTTCACCAATCCCACATCTGACAGAGCGCTGACATCTAAAATATATAAAGAACTCAAGAAATTAAACACCAACAAATCAAATTATCCAAAAAATAGGGTACAGAGTTAAATCAAGAATTAACAAAAGAAGAATCTCTAAAGGCCGAGAGGCACTTGAAGAAATGTTAAACATCCTTGATCATCAGAGAAATGCAACTTAAAAGGACTCTGAGATTCTATCTCACACCCATCAGAATGACTAAGATCAAAACCTCAAAAGCTAGCACATGCTGGTGAGGATGTGGAGAAAGAGGAATACTCCTCCATTGCTGGTAGGCATGCAAACTTGTACAACCACTTGGGAAATAAATCTGGTGATATCTTAGAAAATTGGGAATAATTCTACCTCAAGACCCAGGCATACCCCTCCTGGGCATATAACCAAAAGATTCTCCACCAAACCACAAGGACATCCCCTCCACAATGTTCATAGCAGCTTTATTAATAATTGCCAGAAACTGGAAACAACACAGATGTCCTTCAACCCAAGAATGGATTTTAAAAACTGTGGTACATTTACACAATGGAATACTACACAGCTATCAAAAACAAGGAAATCATACAATTTGTAGCCAAATGGATGGAACTAGAAAAGCTCATCCTAAGGGAGCTAACTCAGACCCAGAAAGATACATATGGTATGTACTCTCTTATAAGTGTATATTAATCATATAGCACAGGACAACTACCCTACAACCCACAGACCCAAACAGACAGGAACCTAGCACAACTATCCTATGAAAAACTCCACCCAGCAGCAAGTCATGGACCCTGTTGCATTTGGTGGAACATCTTACACTAGCTGGGCTGCCATATCAAGCCCCAGTAAAAGAGGAAGCTCTTAGCCCTCATGTGACTGACTGATGAGCTGAGGAAATTTGATATGTGACAGCCTACCTCATCTGAGGAGAAAGAGAGGAGGGAGACGAGGAAGAGGGAGGGATAGAGGGAGGAAGAGAAGGTGGGAAGGACCAGGAGGGGAGAAGGGAGGGGACTGTGATCAAGATGTAACTTGAAAAAATAAATTAAGAAAAAACAGTTAACTAAGCATAAATATATAATAAAAATAAAAAATATTTTCAAATGATAATTTATCAAAAGCATACTTGCCTTAATGACATGAAATGAAAAATGATCTTAATTTCAGGTTAGAACATTAGACTGTAGGTTGCCACATACCTCATACCCTCTTGGATATCAGCTTGTAAGTTTTCTTCTTATATGTAAAGGATATTTTCATTGTTTGATATTAAAAATGCAGTTAAGAGATTTAAAATGTTGTGAGTAAATTAAGGGTTACTACAGTTCAAACTTGTTTTCTAAATCTCTAAGAGTTGAAGTAATTTGGAGCTAAGATAAAATATTTGAGCAGGGCCGTGTTAGCCTATTTCTTTAATCCTAGCAGAGATAGGCAGATCATTATAGGGTTAGTTGTCTTCTAAATTCTAGAGTTACAAAGAACAGGGTGGTGATGGTTCACGCCTTTAATCCCAACACTTGAGAGGCATAATGGATTAAATTAGCATTAATTAAATCCATTGCATTTAATACCAACACATTGGAGACAAGCATGCAGATCTCTGAGTTCAAGACCAGTCTGACACAGAGCAAGTTCCAATAGAGAAAAATTTAGATCCAGGAGTGGTGGTTCACACCTTTAATCCCAACATTTGGGAGGCAGAGGCAGGTACATTGGATTTACAATGATTTAAGTTTAAAAGCCACTTACAAAAGATAAGCTGAAATTCAAAGTTAATGTCCTTTGTGATCTCAAAATATATACACGTAAATGTATATTTAGTTCTAAATTTTAATCTCAACTGAAAGATACACTTTTTTTTGAGACAGAGTTTCTCTTTGTAGCCTTGGTTATCCTGGAACTCATTCTGTAGACCAGGCTGGTCTTGAACTCACAGAGATCTGCCTGCCTCTGCCTCCTGAATGCTGGGATTAAAGGTGTGCACCACCATGCTCGGCAATTACAGACAGCTATGAACTGCCATGTGGGTGCTGGAATTTGAACTCCAGCCCTTTGAAAGAGCAGCCAGTTCTCTTAACTGCTGAGCCATCTCTCTAGCCCTGAAAGATAATACTTTTTATATTGTCAAAAAAAACCAATTTGGTCTAGGAAAGATATTATCTGCCAAAAAAGTAACACCTCAGAGTTAGGATTAGGGCAGGGTTCTGTTCTTATCTTTCCAGGAGATTAAAAACATCCAACTAAGGAGTCCAGGGACAACTGGACAACTAAAACTTCTAAAGGAAAGGGACCAGACACCAAACAAGACAAGACAAGTAGCCCAGATGATCCAGCCTCATAGACTACCTGAATAGCTGTTTCCTCAAAAAAAAAAAAAAAAAAAAATCTACATTCAGAACAACTACAATATGACTAGCTAGGATGGCCCAGTCTCACAGACTGTTCCAGCCAGGACTTCAGTAAAGCCCTGAACTTTTCCACCCAAAGTTCAGTTTCTGACTACAAACTTCTCAGGACACTTAAATAGCTGAACACAAAAAGACTGGACAATAAATATTATTATTAATTTGCTTAACCATTTTTCCATTCTTAATTGGGCCCCCCAAACAGGTTTCCTATGTCCCACATCAGCAGTAAGCAACTTTAAGAGAGCGATGCCCCATTTTCAGAAGGTGCGGTGGGTGATTTTTTTTTTTTTTTTGGTTATTTGATGGTTTATAGATGTTTGTTGTTATTTAGAGGAATTGATTACAAGTTGTTAAATGGTCTTGTTAAACAAGGTTTAGAAGGCTAGACCCAGGGATATCTCTCTCTTTCTTTTCTCTATCCTTCGTTCTTTCTTATGTAGGGGGAAAAGACTTGAAAAACAAAACAAAGGGAATATAGACATGATATAGGAATGATAAAGAAAAGGGGATAGACTATTGAATCTACTCTTATATCTTTGTATATTAATACAAAATTAAGATTATATTTCACTACATTGGTATAAATCTTTGTATATTGATACAAAATTAAGGTTAACTCTTTATAAGGTATTGTGCCTATGTAATGCTTAAAAATGCAACATGAATTTCTAAGACTTTTGATAGCAACTATCACAAACTGTGTAGGATAATTAAGAAATATAAACTAATAGTCATTCAGACTTGTTGTTTTGTTAGGAACTAGTTTAGTGTACCACAGATGTTTCTAAGTTAATCACAAATCAAGTTGCTAAGAGACAAGCAACATTTGCTTATTCAAATATACAGAGATAGATAGATAGTCTTCAAAAACCTCAAGAGATCTGTAGAATATGGGATTCAAAGATGTCTTCTTAACTTAAAATTTTCGATTTTGAGACATGTCCATCTCCTGACAGCACCCCCTATTCTACTCCAAGTAGATGATGAGCATCAAAGAATTCCATTTGGAGATGGCTGCATTAGTGACAAGCTAGCCACTGTGCAAGAAAAAGTCCTTGCTTCAACTGTAGACAGAATGATGTCCCAAAAGGACAAAGCTTGGAAGCAGGTAAATTGACAGCCTAGTTCTCCCAAGACAGGTGGGAAAGTCCTTCATAATTCCTGATTTACACTTAATGTCTGTCCAAGATACTGGGCCAAAAGGCTAAAGACAGATGCTCCAGTGTTATAGAGAGAAATTGGGGACTGTCCAGGCAGCCAGTTGTCTGTCATTTCTTAGTTTTGGAAGCTGCTTGCTCTACACTTCCTGTTTATTCAGATATATTTATCCTTCTTAAGTCTCTGATGTGGTTGTGTAAGGCCCAATGTTCACTTGATCAAACTCTAGTCAGGCTCCAAAAGCCTGGGAACTTAGGTAGGTCCTAAACTCTGGGTCAACTTGTCCCAGGAACTGCAAGTTGAAAAACAATACTACCCCTCTGAGTTTGGAAATTCCCTAGTTGTTACTAAGAGAGTAAGTTCCTTGTCCCCAGTATTAAGTTCCTCAACCGTAGCCAGCACCAATCAGTGTATATAGATAGATGTGTTAGCCAATCAAAGCTCACCAGACCACTGTTGTTTGGTTCTGCCTCACAAAACTGTATTAAAACTTAATGTGAAAACTAAGTCAGGGTTGCCTCCTTTCCCTTGCCTGGGAACTCTGTGAGTGCTACCCCAGCATTCTGGTAAATAAGCCTCTTTCTTTTGCATTGTTCTTGCATTAGGTGCATAGTTGAGCTTGATTTTGAACTTCTGATCCTTCTGCCTCCTCTGACTGATGCCCCATTGCCCAGCCTTTGACTAGCATTTCAGCCTTTCTAAACTCCGACAATGACGACACCCTCATGTCAGCTGGAATGGTCGCCCCAATCCAGGGGTCCATTTCTTGTTGAAGACTAGATAGTTATAGTCTCATGGTTACGTTTTAAGTTGTTTAGGTATTAAAGGGATGTTCTAGGTCTAAGAAGATGTTTTTTAAGTTGGTAATGCAAGTTAGGATGCAAACTGAGTTAGGAATAGAACTTTAAACTCATTGAGATAGAAAGATAATAGAATATTGTTATTAGTTGCCAAATACATATGGACTGGATATTAGGAATGTATGTTATACTGTATAATTTTTATAATTGTTACCTAATTGCTTTTCTTATTGTTTTATATTGTATTTATTGTTATAAGAAAAAGCCAGGCATGGTGGCTGACACCTTTAATTCCAGCCAGGCAAAGGCAGGCGGATCTCTGTGAGTTCAAGGCCAGCCTGGTATACAAAGTGAGTCCAGGACAGTCAAGGATACAGAGAAACCCTGTCTCGAAAAACCAAAAAAATAAAAAAAAAAAGAAAGGAAAGAAAAAAAAAGAGAAAAAGAGCCTTTCCTTGGATTAAAAGGGGGAGATATTGGGGGAGGGAGATACATCTTAAATTTAAAAAAAGGAAGGAAGGAAGGAAGGAAGGAAGGAAGAAGGGAAGGAAGGAAGGAAGGAAGGAAGGAAGGAAGAAGGGAAGGAAGGAAGGAAGGAAGAGAGAGAGAGAGAGAGAGAGAGAGAGAGAGAGAGAGAAAACTTTCCTGGGTTCTACCCTCAACACTGAAAACAAAAATGGGCCAGGCGTGGTGGCGCACGCCTTTAATCCTAGCACTCAGGAGGCAGAGGCAGGTGGATCTCTGTGAGTTCGAGGCCAGCCTGGTCTACAAAGCGAGTCCAAGACAGCCAGGGCTCTGTTATACAGAGAAACCCTGTTTCAAAAAAACAAAACAAAACAAAAAAAAGATTTATTCATGAAAACAAAAATGGACATAGACTTGATAATCCCCCAACTCTGGAGGTAGAAGCAGGCCTTCTTCTACATCCCTCAAAATACAAAAACAAAAGAAAAACACAAAACCCAGCAAAGCAGACCTGGGGCACACACCTGTAATTCCAGCACTCAGGAGGTGGAGGCAGAAGGATCAGAAGTTCAAAGTCATGCTCAACTATATACCTAATGCAAGTCCAACATCAGGTAGGAGCAGAACTGAGGACAGGAAACTCTGGCTCATTCCCACAGTTCCATGCTCCCTCAGAGTTCTGATCTACGGCAGCCTGCTGGTGCTACAGCTCAGGGATGGAGTACTTGCCTAGCACACATGAGGCCCAGCACTGCAGAACTGAGAGACTCCTACAGCCAAGAAATTCCCCTCCCTGCATTTTTTATACAACCATTTGCAAATTTTGTCAATCACATTCCCAACTCTTTTTCTTAGAAAGTCTATTAACATCTTCAATTCCTCAGAATAGGATTTACACTGCCTTAGAGAAAGGCAAACTGCTACAGGGAAGTTCTGTTTAAACTCGGCCTCTGATAGGTTTCTCTGTGGCACCTTCAGATCAGCATGAGCCAGGCTGGGAAGTAGAGGCACACAGAGGTCCCACCAGCCAGCTCCAAGCTGCTCTCGCTGTATTTTTAGACAACGGAAACAGCAGCTGAGTAAATGCTGGAAATCTGGATACCTTGTTCCAACCACAGAAGCCAAAGTGATTTGTTTTCCTACGACATTTTTAGAAACTTGTTAATGCCCAGTAACCCTACCTCTTTAGGAACTGACACATGGTTTTCCTTCGTTGCTTAGGAATCAAATATCTCCATGCAATCATCAGGTATGTGTAGAATCCCTATTGTGTGCCAGCCCCTGTATTAACAACCTGTAACTGTACTTTTAATTATTAAACATTTATTTATTAATAACTATATTCACTTATAACAAATACACTTACTTCATTACTATTCCTACAAATTCCTAAGAAGGCCTACAACCCCTATAAATTCCTACAACCCCAAAACCTAACCACTAAACCTATTGATAACTATTACAACTATTTTCATAACCTTTTAGAAGGATACAGTCTCTGGGGAAGGTCCTCAGTCATAAGGAACACAGTCTCTGTGGTAGACCCTTTAATGCAATTAGCAGTCTTTTTCAGGAATATCTCAGAAGCAGGTTCGTCAGGGTAAATTGGCTATGGCAGTCTCACCTTAAATAAGGCTTGCGGCTTTCTTCTCTTTGGGAGTCTCCAGCCGTCTATAGGCCAACTTATTTCCTTTGTATCAGCAACTCTGCCGCTCTGCCTC
>CAJQZJ010036594.1:100300-116125 GCA_907164525.1 Lophiomys imhausi
TCTAAGCAACTCTCTCAGTATCTTACAGGAAATTGGTCTGGCGAGTTTGATAAGCTGATGCAGAATCGGAGAACTGCCATCGTGCATGTGAATTCCACCCGGGTTGATGTCTCTGTTGCTGAAGGACTGTCAACATGGATCCTCCGAGCCATGAATCATCTGAAGGAATGGGCGGGAATGGGTGCCCTAGGAGGCATGCTCTTCCTAGTCAGTTTCATTGCCCTATGGTGTATCTGTAAGATGAGGATTTCACAGAGGAGAAGCAATGCCATGCTGGTGCAAGCCTTTGCTGCCTTGGAGGCTAGACAGCCACAAGCTTGGTTGACTGTCCTAAAGGACTAAGCTATCATCACGCTCAGGATGCGAGGCTAAGCACTGCACTTGGGGTCAGCTTCTAGCGACTTCAAGAAGGGCATGTTTGATTGCATATGGGTTGGTATCCTAGTTTCCCATCTCTGAGAAAAAGATACCGGACGGGTATGGCACCAGCCTGGTTGGCTACTGGGCGTGGGGTCATTACAATGTCCTTTACATACATATCAAAGATCAGATGCTTAATATATCTACTAGGGATCCTCAACAGACTGCCACCAATCCTTTTGATTTATGGCTTTTGTGTGGAGCAAATGGTAGCTATATGGATTTGGGACCTATACTTATGCTTGGAGGAGGAATTTTTCAAAGAGGTAGTTTTTTCCCTAGGGTCCACTACCAATCTGGATTTTTCTAGTGGTAGTGGCTCTGGTACTTGGAATTCTTCATTTCATTCTTACTGCAACAAGACCTTTTCAGCCTCACCAGTGTGTCTCTGGCCTCCTTTTCTGTGGATTGTAAGTAATGGGAGTGCATCCTTGGGTGAAGAAAAGTTAGTATGCACTCCAGACACATGCTTTTATGCCCTGTGCTGGAATGCCACAGCCTTTCCTGTGGCTATGGTGACTAGAATGCCTCGATATGTACCAGTTCCTATAGAGGCCCCTAATACCATGATGCTATTCAGGCTTAAAAGAGATTTTGGCATCACTGCAGCTATTGTTACTGCCATCACTATTGCTGCTGTGGGGGCTACTGCCTCAGCTATTGCCTTGTCTAGTTCTATACAGACTGCCAATGCCCTGAATAACATCTCAGCCACTGTGGCACAGGCATTGGATACTCAGACCTCTATGAATTCTCATCTCAAAGGAGGCCTTATGATAGTTAATCAACGCATAGATTTAATACAAGAACAGATTTATTCTCTTTGTCAACTAGCACAATTGGGGTGTGAGTGGAAAATGCAAGGTTTGTGTGTTACTTCCGTGCAGTATCAAAATTTTACAAAGGCTGCTAATTTGTCTAGACAATTTTCAAAGTTCCTCTTACAGGATTGGTCGGCTGAATTTGAAAATAAGATGAGAGAGCTGAGAGCGACAATCGTCCACATCAACTCCACTCGGGTGGATCTGAGCCTGGCCACTGGTTTGACTTCCTGGATACAGACGGCTATGGATCATCTTAAGGAGTGGGCGGGCGTAGGCTCTTTGGCGATACTGATGATACTAGCCTCTCTGGTTTGCCTATGGTGCATCTACAAGATGAGAGCCACACAAAAGCGTAATGCAGCCATGATTATACAGGCCCTTGTCGCCATTGAGGCGGGCCAGTCCCCTCAGGCATGGCTCGCTGCCATGAAGCCTTAAATCTTCACTGAGCATAGTCCCTGCCCACTGAGGTATTCGTTCCACGGATATTAGGGTCTGGCAAGTCAATGACGGAGTAGACGGGTAAGTCTCGGCCACCTAAGACAGGGCAGTCCCGAGTGGGGAGGCTGACCCAGAGAGGGGTAAGAGTTTGAGCACTGCCCTCCTACAGGCTCAGGCCCACCGTGAGATCCCCAGATATGGGGATTACTTAGCCTTTCCAGGGACTTCTACCAACTTTAGAAAAAATAAAAAAGGGGGAACTGTAGAGAGCTGCGACGTGCCACGCCCTAAAGATGGAGCCGGTTTCCGCCTTCCACCAGCCCGACGGTGAGCACTTTCGGTGGTAAACAAGTCCATATTTGGCTAAGACCGCTGATTTGGCTTGCTTCCGCATACGTGGACCTCTAAGATAGCACCACGTGGCTTTACTTGATTGGCTGTTCATATAGTATTTAGCCTGTGGGTTGGGTCTGCCCAGGCATTCGGAAGACTGTTTTCAAGGGACCTGAATAAACTGCTTGAGAAGAGCTTTTGCGAGTTGCATCGTCCTTGCTGGTCGAGGGGGACGCGACAAACTTATATACTATTTTCACTGCACTACTTAACATATCTTATTGCCTACATCTGCACAGCACTCCAAGTAACACTTCACACATTTTCAAGGGGCTGGCCCCGTTCTTATCTATGCTCCTGCAGGTTTCTGCTCTTCAGCAGTCTGCCTGCTTACAGACTCATTACAATGGGCATGAACATGCCAGTCAGAGGATGGCTTGCAGGAGTTGGTTCTCCCTATCCATCAAAGAGGTTCCAGGGATCAAACTCAGGTCATCAGACTTGGTGGCAACCACCTTTACCAGCTGGCCCCTTAGTTCTGTTTTGTTTGGAGACCTGGTCTCATTAAGTAGCTGTGACTGGTTTGAAATTTGGTATTCTAGACTGCCTCCAACTCATAGGGGCAATCCTTGTGCCTCTGCCTAAAAAATAAGTCTTTAATAATATTGAAGCGTTCAGAGTAGTAATGTACCAGCACATATATCAATGTATAGCTGTCTGAATACATATGTAATATATATTAAATAGCAACTGTGTAATCTAGCTAATGAGGACATGATTGTTCAGTGCAATTCTTTCGCCTTTTCTAAATATCTGGAAAGTTTCATAACATGTTTTGTTCAAGCAGAAACATATTCAATTTTCAGTGTTTGAGGGGTACCATTTCATCATTCTCCCCCCTCCCCTTGGAGAGTCACTGCTTTTCCCACCTTAAAACAGCACACATAATTTCTTTGCTAGGAAATATTTTTATTAACACAAGGCCATTTATCCAAATGCAAAGTAGAGACCTCCTGCATATAATTACTACACTGACGTGACTCAAGCCTGAAAGGCGATGCGTAAGAAACAGAGGGTAGGGACAGGTTTGTGGTTTTTAGCATCCTCAATCTTCTGGCCAGGAAATTTCACTGACCACTACGGTGGTAGATCCCGTTTCAGCTACCTATCAGAGGTAGGAAACAAATCATGCCAGCTCCTACTCACTAAAAAGCACCATCCCCACCTATCGGGAGTGAAGCGGAGATCGTTCGGTGTACTGCTGATCTGCGAAGGACTAAACCCTAAAACGGATAATGATGATCTCCACATCAAAAGGCTGCTGTGATATAAAATGGAAAAGCAACAGACCTACTAAATCATTATTATTCATCCCCCGACAAGCCATCATTATGACATGAGGGAGGACGCCAGAGCAGCGGTCTCAAATTCGTTTTCATAGGGACTTTGGAGGGAAGGGCTGACAGGAAAAGATTCAGCTCTGGCCGGCATCCCCTCCAAAGGGCGGCCCCTAAAGAACAGAATCCACCGCCCAACCCCACAAAAAAAAAAAAAAAAAAAAAAAATATCTTGGAGCGCCCGGCAGCCGTCATCCCGCGCAAGCGCAGGGGTGGCTCAGTCTTCGGAGGCAAATGGACTATTCCATTTCTGACGGGTGCTGATAGCGGAGGGCTTAGGAGCCTGGCTCTGGAAGTGCAGCCGAGTCGATACTATTTTACCTGGTGGATATCACATTGTGATTACTAGGGCTCTACCTCGATGGTCGTGGCAGGCTTCTGGCAACGCTGAGTTTGGACCGCTCCAGAGACGACGTCCCCCCCATACCTAGCAGCGCTAGGACCGGCCGGCGTGACGCCCGAGTACCGAAGCCTGGGAGGCCCCGCCCACTCCAACGGGTGTCACCCAGCCTTCCACAAGCCGCAGGGTCCCCGCCGGCGCGCCGCGGGGCAGCTCCTCCTCCTCTCCGCCCCGCCGGCTGCGGGCGCGGGGGACGTCAGCGCTGCCAGCGTGGAAACCGCTGCGGGCCGCGGGAGGCGGAAGTAGTGCCTGGCACCGCGGTCCCGTCCCCGGACGCCTTAGCCATGGACGCGTCCCTGGAGAAGGTTGGTGCGGAGAGGTCGGGCGGCCCTGAGTCTCCGCCTCCGGGGAGACTGTTTCCCGGTGGGAAAGGGGTCGGGGAGTAAGGAGTCTCGCCGGAGGAGGCGTCCGGCTAGGGCCTGGCCATGTCACGGGGCCCGGTGGGTGAGGGACGTGGGCCCAGCGCTGTCGGAGCCGACCTTGGCTTCGCTGAGGTTCGGCTCGGGGCAGGGCCCGAACCCGCGCTGGCACTGTAGGAGGACAGGAGCAATCCGTGTGGGCCCCAGAAGCACACGGGAGGAAGCCCTGGTTGTCGCGGTGCCCACTGCAGAGCCACTGATGCCCAGTGCTTTCCAAGTTAGGAGACAAATTGTGAACTTTGGCAGGCGTAGGAATCACCTGGGGACCTTGGTAAAAAAATACGGATTTGCTGCCTCGGGTCTGAAGCTGGGGTGGGCGGGAACTCCGTTTGTTGAGTTTAACAAGTTTCCCCACGTGATTTCCGATGCTGTAGTCTGCGAATATCGGGCTAGAACCCCTAGGATACAGAAAGGGATGGGTGGGCATTCCGTAAATGCTGAGTTTGTTTGGGGGAGGGGGCGGTCTCAGCTGGTTAAGACCAGCTTGGGTACCTCTTTCTGAGAATCACGAGTTTCTTCACGGGTTTCTTCATGGACCCTGCTTTTAGTGGGTAACATTCTGTCCTCAAAGTCTTTTCTCTCTGTCCCTTCTTGATATTCTTATCCGATGTGATGTAAATCTAGTTTTCCATACAGGTGGAATCAGTCCACACTCCCTCCTTCACGTCCTCTGTCCCTTCCTTTCTATCCTACCTCTGTTTTGTAAAAGTAATCCTAGCTAGTCTGTAACTCCCTACAGACTAGGCCAACCTCCTGCCTCTGCCTCCCAAATCGCTGGTATTACAGGGCTGTGCCAGCATGCCCAGCTTGGAATTCCTTTTTCAAAGAAGCAGCTGCTGTAGTTGTGCTCACTTGTCACTGGAGAGTTGAAGGCAGATGTCTTCATGTGTACACGGTGTCGTATCTTGCTCCTCAGCTATTTATCATACATTGGGTGGAAATCAATCAGGGAACAACATACTCCAATCAGGGAACAACATACTCCCCCCCCTTGATTCTTCTCATTAACATAGTGTCTACTTTTTGGTACCATGATCAAGATTGGTGATTTTTAACTTTAAGTTAGGTTTGTTCCCCCAGAGACATTTGGCAATTTCTGGAGATGTTTTAAACTAGAGTGGGAGTACAAAGGAGGTACTGCTTGGACCTAATAAGAAGAATCTAAGGATACTGTTGAATATCCCTGTTGCATGGGTCAGTTCCATGCATCAGAGAAATATCAGCTGAGAAAACTGGTTGAGATTATGTGTGTAACTCCAGTGGTTGAATACAAAATGATGCTGAAAATGTCCCGTGTTTCCCATTTCTTAATAAGGCCTTATGTCATTTCATTAGAAACCTGAAAGAACCAAGGTGATCTTTCCTTTAAGAAAATCTGAAAACAGCCATTCAGTACAGGATAACTATACTATAACCAATTCACCAAAAGGAACAGGAACATAGACTTTGTTATCTGTTAATGAGACACTTTACCCTAGTGGTGCTGCCATGTAGGCCCCCAGTGTATGAGGAAGCTCTTAGCCCTCATATGGCTTCAGAACTGGGGCAGGGGAATGATATGTAGGGATACTCCACTCCAGAGGAGTAGGACAGAAGGGAGAGGGGGTAGATGGAGGGTGGGAGGGGTGGAAAGAGATGTAACTTGAAGTAATAAACATTAAAAAAAAAAAGAATATCTGAAAACTAACTGGGGGTGGCACATGCCTAGTCCCCAGCACTCGGGAGGCAGAGGGAGGTGGATCTCTGTGAATTTGAGGCCAGCCTGATCTACAAAGTGAGTCCATGACAGACAGGGCTGTTGCACAGAGAAACCTTGTCTTGAAAAACCAAAAAAAAAAAAAAAAAAAAAGATACTCTGAAGAGGTGCTGAAACTCCATCCATCATGCTTAAGTATGAAACTTAAATTGTATTAAACTTTGAGGAATTCAGAATATGTGGACTGAAAGTCTCTGCCTTAGGCCAGTGTGAAAATTATAAATGTAAATTTTATCTTAAAAGCTAGGGCTCAGCTGGGTGGTGCACACCTTTAATCTCAGCACTTGGAAATTCAGAGGCAGGCAGATTTCTGTGTTTGAGGCCCGTATGGTCTACAGAGTGAGTTCCAGGACAACCAGGGATACACAGAGAAACCCTGTCTCAAAAAAGAAAAGAAAAGAAAAAGCTAGGGCTCCCCCCCACCCCCCACCCAATAGGGTTTCTCTGTGTAGCAGTATGAGCTGTCCTGGAACTCAGATTTGTAGACCAGGCTGGCCTCAAACTCACAGAGATCCGCCTGCCTCTACTTCCCAAGTGCTAGGATTAAAGGTGTGTGCCACCATGCCCAGCTTAGGGCTCTTATTTTTAAATCCCATGAAGTGATTAGAGAACTTTAAGTATAATGAATAATTCCTGTTAATGCTAAATGAACAGAAAAGGCTTTGATGTCATAAGTATGTAGATGACATTGTGTTCTGAGAAATAGTTTGAATTAAAGGGAAACATTGAATTATGTCCATTGTTCCTGTTTCTTTGAGGAACAGGCTAATTTGGGCTAGATTCTACATTTCTAATATAAATTTGAGAGCTAGTTGAGTAGTTCCTGAATGATCCCACTTAATCTGATCCATGCATAATTTACAGAGCCACAGAAACCACAGTGTTACTTGATATTCATCCTCTGACGCGGCAGTGTCCCTTCCTCTGGGACAAATGGTTTTCAACCTGTGGGCATGACCCTACAGGAGTCACATATCAGACATCCTGTATATCAGATATTTATATTATTATTTATAACAGCAGAATTATAGCTATGAAGTAACAAGAAAATAATTTTATGGTTGGGAGTCACCACAACATGAGGAACTGTATTAAAGGGTCTCAGCATTCGGAAGGTTGAGACCCATTGAGCTAGGATTGTGATTGTTACTCAGTAGAATCACCCCATACATGATCCTTGATCAAATTATAACTCTGTACCGCTGCTTTCTCTTGAAGTAGTATGCAAACTTGCAAATATGTCATGGCAGTCACTTTCCTTGCCTTAATTTGGTTTTCTTTCACAATGGTATCCGAAACGAGTGATGACTCCACACCAGATAGGCTAACTGTAAGGACAAGGAATTCAAACTAGGAGAGTAGAAAGAGGGACTGGGAAGAACTGAGGTGATCTTTCCTCTGAGAATAGTTTTGTATAAGTAAATCTGGGGGGAGGAAGTGGGTAAGGTGGCTGGAAAGATGGTTTAGTGGTTAAGAGCACTTGTTGCTCTTCCAGGGGACCCAGGTTCAATTCCCAGCACCTACATGGTGGCTCACAACTGTCTGTACCTCCAGCTCCATGGGATCCAGCACCTTCTTCTGACCTCCTTAGGCACCAGGCATGCATGTGCTGCACAGACAAATGTACAAGCAGAACACCCATAACATATAAAACAAATCTGGAAAAAAAATTTAAGTGGATAGGTATCCTCTAACATCTTATGTTCAACATGTAAGAAACTGGATTCTGGAGCTGGAGAGATATTTTAGTAGTTAGGAGTGTGTACTGCTCTTTTAGAGGATCCAAGGTAGCTTGTAAAAGAGGGACTTCTTCCCAGTCCCTCTTTCTACTCTCCTAGTTTGAATTCCTTACAGTTAGCCTATCTGGTGTGGAGTCATCACTCATTTTGGATACCACTGTGAAAGAAAACCAAATTAAGGCAAGGAAAGTGACTGCCATGACATATTTGCAAGTTTGCATCCCCTCCAGCTTCAGGGGATCAGACATCTTCTGGCTTCAGAAAGTACTTGCACAGTATGGGATACACAAACACACATGTATACATAGATAAAAAAAGAAAAATATAAAACAGAAAAGCAAGGTCCTGGACAATAGTTTTAAGTAAATAGTTTGTATAAGTACTAGGACAGGAAGTAGTTATTATGGCTACGAGCGACTATATTCACTTGTTCACCATATGTACCTTTCAGTAATATCTTGCTGCTTTAAACCTTTCCATGTTTAATGAAAAATGTCACTCTTCCTGGATATCCTGTTTGGACCAGGTGTGCTGAATTCTTTTGTGTCTTTTTGCTTTAACTCCACCCTTGGGCAAACTCAGGACAGAATTTCTCAAGCTTCTCAATTGCTGATATTTGTGTCAACTGATTCTCGTGTGTGGGGGATTCACTGCAATGCAACATGGTTAACAGAATCACTGGCCTCCATCCGCTAGATTCTAGCAGTATACTTCCAGCTGTAACAATTGAAAATGGCTCCAGATGGGGTAGGAGGAATTTCCTCTGCTTGGAAATCATTAACTAGCAACCCAGAGCTGCTGTTCAGTTAGGGAGCTACTAGTTACAATTACCAACTTAAATCTAAATGTACTGAACTGAAGCAGAATTGACAGCTATCTAACCACCTTCTCAGTGCTCAACAGGTACATATGGCTTGTTGCTCCCATCCAGGGCAGCACAGTGCTAGACCATTTCCACTACCAATGCAGTAGAACTGGGTGGTTTAATTAGCTTTTTAGAGCTCACTGTCTCTGAAAGAGGCAACTTAAATTCTTGTTTTTACCTAAGCCCACTGTTGTTGGGCTTTTGTTTGTTGTTTTGTTTTATCTGTCTTTGAGACAGGATATCATTATATAACCAAGGATTACCCTGAGCTCATGGTCTGTCTTCACCTCCTGAGTGTATGTGCCATCATACCTATCTTTGTGTAGTACTGGAGACTTGTGGGTACTAGGTAAGCACTCTGAGCTGTGTCACTGGCTCCCATTTTTCATTCTTGGCCTTACCTAAACATCTCTCTTTTGCATCCAATTTTACAAAGTTAATTATCTTACTGTTAGATGCTTCTGAAGAGGAACAAACGCAGCATGAATAGAGCATCCTATCATTATTAATTAATATTTAATAATTAATAATATAATTATTATTAATAATATAAGGATGGCTAGGGCTTTATGTCTTCCTTTAAAAAGTGTGACACAGGGGTACTGGGGAGAAGCCTTAGTGTTAAGAGTGCTTAACACCTCGGCTCCTAGCACGCATGTGATGTGGCTCACAGCTACCTGTAACTCCAGTTCCAGGGGACCTGACTGACACCCTCGGGCTTCCGAAGATGCCTATATGCTTGTGGTACTCTTAAATTCACAAAGCCTCACACACGTAAATACAAATAATAAATAAATCTTTTAAAAATGTTTTTTAATGCACGAGACAAGAATCCCAGTGAGGCAAGTTTCTGTGCATACTGAGGCAGAATCCCCTCTTTCACATACATAGAGGGATTTTTGTGACCTTTGTGCTCTCATGAAAGTGAGGACTTTGCGTACAGGTGCATGGTAGGCATGGCAGTAAATGATTACCCATTGGATTGGATTTGCTGTGTTAGAGTGCTGCTCCTAAAAGTGTATATAGCCTTGGCTGGGCATGGTAGCACACACCTTTTAATCCTAGCACTTAGCTGGCAGAAGCAGACAGATCTCTGGGAGCTTGAAGCCAGCCTGTTCTACATCATGAGTTCCAGAACAGCCAGGGATATGTAGAACCTGTCCCAATAAACAAAGAAGCGCATGTATGGCCTTGGTGATTCTAATTTATTCCGGATTGCAGAGGTATTAGTGGGCAAGGCTTTTGGTGTTCTTCTTCCACCAACTCCCACCCACCCACCACCCCGAGTTCTGATGTTATAGTTAGGACTGTAAATTACATTATAGCCCCAATTGAATGTTGTATGTTTTTACTTAAAGCAGAAATCTGTTTTGATGTATACATTCTTATTAGTTATGGTATAAGGAAGGACAACATTCTTACTTTGTTTTATTTTGTGGATGAGATCTTGCAGTGTAGTCCAAGTGGGCTTCAGACTCTACTTTTCCCAACCTTCCATGTGCTAAGATTACAATAATACACATCACAGTGGGCTACTAGTGTACATTGTTAAATAGGTCATTGCCTGAGAAGGAGGAATAGAAAGGTGTATAGAAATGAAAAAGAAATGAAGTAGATGGTCAGCCAGACTTTTGAAGAAGAGGGTGTTTTGGGTGTGTTTTTAAAATTGTTTTTGTTTGGGCTTATTATTATTATTTATTATTATTGTGTTTGTGATGAGTGTGAGAGAGTAGGTGTAAGTACGCCCCAGAACTAGTGTGAGGGTGAGAGGTTAACTTTCTAAAGTTGGTTGTCTCCTTCCACTGTAGAATCCAGGGATAGCACTCAGATCATCAGGTTTGTACAGCATGCACCACCATATCTAGTTTACAAAGAGACATTCTATCTAAAATAGTTAATTCAGAATTGTGTTTATCTAGAGTTTGTTTTAATTGTATATGTATTATAGATTTTAAATTTATACTTTTGCCATGTTTTCTCCTCATAAAATAAAGAATTCATTTTATTTTATTATTTTTAATAGAGTGTATGTATGTGTATATATGTACTTGTATACACTTCATGTGTGTACACAGAAGAGCATCAGACCCCTGGAGCTAGAGTTATAGGCCATTGAGTCATCTGATGTGGGTTCTTGGCTGTGAACTCAGGTTCTCTCCAAGAACAAACAAGTGCAAGTACTTCCCCCACAGACTGAGTTTCTCAGTATAGTCCTGGCTGTCCTGGACTCACTTTTTCTACTTTTTTTTTTTTTTAGGTTTTTCAGGACAGGGTTTCTCTGTGTATCCTTGACTGTTCTGACTCACTTTGTAGACATGGCTGGCCTCCAACTCACAAAGATCACCTGCTTCTGCCTCCTGAGTGCTGAGATTAAAAGAGTGTGCCACCAAGCCCACCTAAGTGCCCAAATGATGATATTTGAAGTCTTAAAAGTTTTTCTTTTTCTTTTTTCTTTTAATTATGTGGTGACTAGTAGGGGAGCTTGTACCATGACATGCTGGTAGAGGTCAGAGGAAAACTTGTGAGAATTGTTTTACTTTTTCTTCCATGATTGGTCTCTGAGATAGAACTCGGGTATTCTGGTAAGGGTTGCTGGTAAGGACCTTTAATCTGGTGAGAAATTTCAATGTTTCTTTGTTTTTTGATTTTTTCTTTTGTTTGTTTGGTTGTTTTGTTTTTGTTTATGTTTGAGGTAGAATCTCAAGTAGCCTAGGCTGGCCTGAGACTTGCTGTGTTCTCTGGCCTGGCTTTGAACTTTTTGCAGCCTCCAACTGCTCGGATTTTGGTGTGTGTTGCCCCATCTGGTACTCATTTTGTTATTTTAGAGATAGCATGCCAATGTTAATTCTGTATGATTCTAGTGAAGTTTTGGAAATAGTAATGTTGACAAATACAGGAAATCCCTTCATTATTATCTGATGGTGGGGATTGAAGCTCACAGGCCTTTCATACTAGGTGAGTGCTCCTCCACTGAACTGTATCTTCAATACTACACATGTCTTTCATCTTTCTGATTTGATAGCCTACAGACAGATCCTGGCAACACTTTCAAGAAACTTATCTCAGAGAGTTGTGTCTAGTTAGGACAGCATACTACTCTTTAAGGTTGTTTTGTTTTGTTTTCTTGTGATGGTAGGGATTGAACCCAATTTCTTAGTGCATGCTGGATAAGTAATCTCACTGAGTTACATCTACAGACTAAGAATTGTGTTTTTGTTCCAGAATAACTGTGGGATTCTAGATAAACAAGAACTTAAACATAAAACTTGCCTAATGTGTGGTATCTTTTCTCTGTATGCTTACTTGGAAGGTACTATTCATTAATGCTTAAGTGATGGATTTTAGAATCTGGTTTCTAGGAGTTGAGGAGAATTTTTAAATTTAGACTTAGATTTATTGGTTTCTGGGTATCTCTGGTGGTGATTTGGATGCTCTATTAGTCACTTTTTTGTTGCTTTGATAAAACACCATGACAGACAATTTGGCTTATTTTGGGCTTACAGTTCCAGAGGGTTAGGACCCAAAATGGCAGAGACAGCAGGCAGCAGACACAGCAGCTGGAGATGGAAGCTGAGAGTCCACATCTTAGACCACAAACAGGAAAGAGAGAGTCAAGTGCGAATGGCAGGAGACTTTAAAACCTCAGATTTTGCCCCCACTACATGACTCCTCTAGCAAAGTCATACCTCCTAATGGATTCCCCAGTAGGGCTAGCAACTGAGGACCAAATATTCAAATGCCTTAGACTGAGGGCTATCTCACTCAAACAACCACAGCGCTTTTCTTGTGACCTATTTTGTGTACTGTTTTCTGTGACAGATGTTTGGTATCTTATGTTATTAATGATATTAATAATATCGTTGTTTCTTTATCTTTACAGAGTGTTTTTTTAATTTTTTTTGCTTTTTTTTTTTTTAAGACACGGTTTCTCTGTGTAATAGCCCTGGCTGTCCTGGACTCACTTTGTAGAGTAGGCTGGCCTCGAACTCATAGAGATCCTCCTGCCTGTGCCTTCCAAGTGCTGGGATAAAGGCGTGCACCACCACACCTGGCTCTTTCCAGACTTTTACCACTCTGTTGAATGTTTTGTCCTTTCACATTAATCTCTGGCAGATTGTGAATTTTGCAAAGTTAAATACTAGTAGTTACACCTTGTCAGCAACTACATGTCACTTTGACCCTGGAGATTGTCTTATGAATGAGTAGTTATAAGTAAGTCCTGATGTTCTCACAGACACACCCAAACATAAACAGAGCCTTTTTGTTTTTGTTTGTTTTTTTTTTAAGTTTCTAGTGGGAATGTGCATGGCATGCCTTTGGAGGTCAGAGGGTAGCTTGTGGAAGGCGATCCTTTCCACAGTGTGGGTTCTGAGGCTCAAACTTGGGTTGTCATTAAGCATGGCAGCAGGTGCCTCTACTCATTCAGCCATCTTAATAATCCTGTTTGTTATTTTTAGACAGGGTTTCATAAAGCCCAGCAGAGATTGATCTTGAACTCGCCCTGATCCTCCTGCATCAGCCTTCTAAATTTCTAGATCACAGATGGACACCATCATAGGTTCTGGTGTTTTATTTATTCTTTAAAAGTAAGCATACACAGAGGCTGAAAAGATGATTCAGCAGTTAAGAACACTTGCTACTCTTACAGAAGACCTGGATTTCATTTCCAGTACCCCATGGCAGCTCCTAGCTGCCTGTAACTTCATTTCCAGGGTTCCAGCACCTTCTGATCTCCATAAGCACCTGCACAAGGTGCACATTGTCACATTTCCTTTTTTTTTTTTGTTGTTTTGAGACAGGGTTTCTTTGTATAGCCTTGGCTGTCCTAGAACCAGCTCTGTAGACCAGGCTGGCTTCAAACTCATAGAGATCAGCCTGCCTCTGTCTTCTAAGTGCTGGGATTAAAGGCATGTTACATCACCACTCAGCTCATTGTGACATTTTCGTACATGTTGATCATTATTCTTTGCTCTTATGTTTTCTTCTTACCCACTCGTCCCCTACCCCTCACTTGCTGGGCCCCCTTTTTCCTCCAAATAACCCCTCTGTCTTCATATTGCATGTAGATCTGACACTTAAGTTATCTTACTTAGGTTTATTTATTTTTAAATTATTTGTGAAATACCCATAGGTGAAGACTTATGCCACAGTTCATAGGGATTTGAAAACAACTTTGTGGAGTTGATTCTCCCCTCCTTTACATGGACTCAGTGTATGGAACTCAGGCCACATCATCAAGTGGCAAACACTTATCTACTTAACCATCTCATAGGCCCTTTTCTAGGATTTAAATAAAGAAAGGTGAAAGCAGAAAAGTAAATATTTTGTAGAATTTGTGAGAACATGGTGACACCCTCACGACAGGTGTGCTGCTGTCTAGTGTATACTTTCCTTTCCCTTAGAGCTCATAAAGTACCACCACATAAATTTCCCTGGCCTTTTCTAGAAGGAATAAGGTTGAAGATCTGAAGTAAACATTTAATCATGGGTAGGGTGACTATATCCTGGTTTGCCTAGGGCCGTCCCAGACTATATCTTTTGTCCTGGTTTAATTATTAATACTATTAAAGTGCCCCTGTTTGGGTTACTTGCACATTCTTGCTGACAAATGCCTTTACCTGATGAACCATCTCACTGACTCTATTTTATTTGTTTTTAACTAAAAAGACATGTTCCAATCCTGTAAGAAAAATTTATCATCAAGTTGTAAAATAGTAGAAAGGAAAATTTTCCCTGACTAGAGAGTCACTGATATTTTTTTCTGAGTGAAAACAGGAATTTAAAAGATGATCATGAGTTGGGCATGCACATATCTTGAATGTCAACACTCAGGAGGCAGAGACAGGATTTCTGTGAGTTTGAGGCCAGTTTGGACTGCATAGTATGTGGAGAGAGGACCCCCCCTAGCATAGTAAGTTCCACAGATAGGACTGTGGAGAGAGGAGCCCCCCAAAAAAGATCATTAAGAGTAAACTTTAGTTATGTGGTTTTGGAGTATGGCCCATTCTCAGAATGTGAGTTATTTCATGATCTTATAATAATTACAAACAGTATTGACTCATGGTTCAGAGCACTGGTTCTAGAATAATAGTGACTGTGTTAAATGTTAAGTAGGTGTAAAGTGGTTAGTTGGCATAACCTAATGATTGTAAGTAACTCAGCAATTATTAGGGATCATCCTACATGCTCCATGTTAAAGCACAGTGAAGTTATGGTGTTTTCCCTTAGAATACGCCATAGAAAATACTGTTCATCCTTAATATCATAAAATAGTTCATGTCTGTTTCTCCTTCTATGTACTAAAGATAGGCTTCTTTGCACAATTTCTAAGTTCTTTGTCTTGTTGGGTTTTGTTGTTTGCTCATTTGTTTAGACTGAATCTGATGTATTTCAGACTGGCCTCAAACTCATTGTGTAGCCAAGGATGGCTTTAAACTTTTTAGACTACTGCTTTTTTCTCCAGTGCTGAGATCACAGCCATGTGCTACTTCACCTAGTTTCTGCAGTGCTGGGGATCAAACCTATGGCCTTGAATTCGTAGCAGTTGAGTTCTGCCTCTCCTATGCCTCTTAAATGCTGCGATTATAGGCATGACCTACAACATCCAACTCAGTTGCATTGTTTTTGTTGTGTTTTGAGTTGGACTCACATAGACCAGGCTGACCTGAGATTCCATATGTCGATGAGGTTAACTTTGAACACTTGATCCTCCTACCTCTCTTTCCCAAGGGATTATTCACCGCCACACTTGGTTTCAATTGAATTCTTTATTTTTGTAGGTTTGTGTATGGTTCTTGCTTAACTTTTGTATAATAACATAGTTTAAACAGCTAGCAACATGACAGAGACATATGAAGTAGGAATAAGAAAATAGTGGCTGTTCTTGATAGGAATTTCTTTTGTCATGGTTTTTAGTTTTAAGGGACTCAATAGTAAATATATAAGTCAGGCATTGTAGCACATGCTTGTGCTTCTAGCACTTGGCAAGTAGAAGATTAGAAGTTCAAGGTCCCAGAACTTCAAGAACATGCTCAGTCAGTAAAGTGCCTGTCATGCAAAAAAAAGACCTGAGCTAGGACCCTTGGCACCTACATTTAAAAAAAAAAAAAAAAAAAAAAAAAGCCAGATGTGGCCACACATATCCTAACTGTGGGAACAGAGACAGAGCTTGCTGACCAGCCAGTCTAGTTTGGCTATTCTAGCCTATTGGTGAGCTCTAGGTTTATCTTAC
>CAJQZJ010036595.1:0-25295 GCA_907164525.1 Lophiomys imhausi
ATATATATATATATATATATATATATATATATA
The DNA here is from genome assembly GCA_907164525.1 of Lophiomys imhausi. Classification (NCBI taxonomy): domain Eukaryota; kingdom Metazoa; phylum Chordata; class Mammalia; order Rodentia; family Muridae; genus Lophiomys; species Lophiomys imhausi. The sequence continues at coordinate 34 of CAJQZJ010036595.1, forward strand.
TATATGAAATGTAGAAATGTACCTATAATATTACCTTTAAAAGTTTGTGTATTTTCTGGGCAAAAAGACCAGACCCCAGTGAAGACAAAGCAAGTATCCAAGGTGATCCAGTCTCACAGACTGTTTCAGTTATTGTTTCCTCAAAAATTTGCATCCACGTCACCTCTCAAAACAGCCAGCTCAGATGGTCCAGGCTCATAGTCTGTTTCAGTTAGGACTTCTAAGCCCTGCACTTTCCTATCCCATAGAGAGTGGACAGTAAGAGATACAGCTAGCTCTCCCAGGACTTGACCAATTTCCTTAGGGTTCCCCCAAAATGCCTTTTCCCCCAGACAGCAGGAAGCAATTTTAAGAACATGATGTTTCCATTCCCAAGAGGTGGGGGTGGGTGGTTTTGGTCATTTGATGGGTTGTGGATATTTGCTGTCATTTAGGGGGTGTGGTTACAAGTTATGTTGTGGTCAGGGAGGAAACAAAGTAAAGGAGGTTAGAATCAGGGATCTCTTTCTCTCTTTCTCTTTCTCTTTTTCTATTTCTCCCCTTTATCCGTCTTTCTCTCCTATCTACTACCAGGGAGAAAGAGGAAGAAAGGGGATGATAAGAGTATGTAAGAGGGGAATCATATAGGTTGATAGGATAAAAGGTAGATTATTGAGTGTACTAGTCTCAAATATTTTACATTGGTATGGATTATTGTATATTGATAGAAATTTAAGATTATTTTGTTCAACTCTTGCTTTATGTATTATACATATGCAACTCATTTAAAATGGAATGTAAAGTTCTAGTTTTATAAAAGCTGCTGTCACAAACTGTTAGGATAATCATCAATGCAAGCTAGTATTTAGTCACCTATAAATAATCTTCCTTGTAGTCTTTTTAGGTACCAGTTTAGCTAATTACAAAAATAATCTTTATTTAGTCTCTTGTATATGTTTTCAAAGTTAAGTAGATAATAAAGAGCTAGAAATAAGCAAAATTTGTCTATTCAAATATACTATAGATAGATGATCTTCAAACATTTCAGAGATCTACAGAACATGACATTTAAATGTTTTAATAATAAAAGACTTTTTCTGACAGGGGCACATATGCTCCTGGTAGCACCCCCAATCTACTTCGAAGATTATAGGGACCAAAGAACCTTCATATGGTGTTTGTTTCAAAGGTGGCAAAGCTAGCCACTAAACAAAAACCTGCCCTTACTTTCACTGCTGATAGTGGGCTGTCCAAACTGTGAACAAGCAGGACACTGAAAAGTCAACTGGCTAACTTTGCAGAGATAAGGTAGGCCAGTCCTTCAAAATTCCTGCTTCACAGAAAAGTCTGTCAGATATTTTGGACCTGTAGGCTGAAGATTAGATGCCCCAATGACACAGGTGACTTTAGTGACTGTCTAGGTAGCCAATAAACTCTGCCATTTCTATAGTTTTGGAAGCTGTTTGCTCTATACTTCCTGTTTTCTCAAGTAATATTTATCCTTCTCAGATTTCAGATGGAGTTGCAGACTAGATAGTTATAGTCTTACAGTTTTCCTTACTAAAGATTAAAGACTAGGGGCTGGAGAGATGGCTCAGCGGTTAAGAGCACTTGCTAGTGCTCTTCCAAAGGTCCTGAGTTAAATTCCCAGCAACCACATGGTGGCTCACAACCATCCACAGTGTGATCTGATGCCCTTTTCTGGCTGCAGGTGTATGTTCAGATAGAGCACTTGTACATAAAATAAAATAAATCTTAAAAAAGATTAAAGACATAAAAGTTTAAATTGTTTAGGATGTTTTAGGGTCTGAAAAGATGTTTTTAGGTTGTTAAATGCAAGTTATAAGAAACTGATTTAGGTACAAAACTTTGATTTTAAAACTGATTTTAGGTACAAAACCAGGATAGTGGAGTACTTTCTTCAAGGTTGCCAAGTACATATGGACTGGCCATTGTAAATATAATTCTTACTTGATAGTTCTCATAATTGTTTTTATTGTATATAGGTTGTTTTTTTTTTTTTTTTTAAGATTTATTTATTTATTATGTATACAGTGTTCTGTCTGCAGGTATATCTACAGACCAGAAGAGGGCACCGGGTTTCATTATGGATGGTTGTGAGCCACCATGTGGTTGCTGGGAATTGAACTCATGACCTCTTGAAGAGCAGCCAGTGCTCTTAACCGCTGAGCCATCTCTCCAGACCCTGTATATAGGTTGTTAATGTTAAAGAAAAAGGTCCTTTTTTGGACTAAAGCGGGAAAATGTAGTGAGAGTTTTGGTTTCTTTAAAAACCTAGTTATGTTGTATGAATATGTTTTTGTTTTAATCCCAGGTGTATGATAAGAAGCTGCTTCACATTAGGGGATTATGATTTTCCTTGTGCAGTATCAGCGATCTTTGCCAGCTGAAGATAGTTTAATTCTTGGGACTTGGGAGAGGGTATAAATGGAAGAACCCAGGGAGGGCCTGTGAAGGCTTCTGTTCCCATGCTGCTACCCTCACTGCTACTGGTTCATCCTGCTGCTGCATTTGCTATTGCTGGATTGCTAGTTTGATGTTTTGCTGGACTGCTGGATATTCTGACTACAAAGACTAGACTCACCTCAAGGAACTCTATATCTTTAATCAGCGGAAAGTAGCCTATAAAGGTCTATGGCCCCTTTCTCCCTAACCTACTGTCTCTCCTACTTGGTGTTGGGGTATTGGAAGGAATTGGAATGGAGAAGGGTGATGGATATAAGAATCTAATAAAATAGATTTTAAAAATACACCAACACTTTGCCTCCAAAGACTTGGATCCCAAAACTTTTATATGGTGCACTCAATATACAGACCTGCTCCCGCCTCAGTAGCTGCTCAAACTAATCTGCTGATATGACTGTCCTTAGCTACGTATGAACCATTTATCTGCGAATTTGATTCCAAATTCTAGAGTCCATTGTGTTCTCCACATGGTTCTGGCTTCTATGGCTGGCCCACATGGACCTCGTGCTTTAAGCCCCTCCTGGCTTTCTTTCTACAGCTAGCCTGTGCTAAGTGCTCTCTCTCTCTCTCTCTCTCTCTCTCTCTCTCTTCCTTCATGGACCCAGATTTTATTATAACAACTTTGCTTCATTCAAATGCCAGAAATTGGTGCATCTGATTTCCAAATTCTTTTTGCCACAGACAAATAATCCCCAAATATCTTATTTCTAAAAACACTGTGCTCTGCGTTAAGGTTCTACTTCCCCACTAGTTTTTAAATTTCTTTCTTTCTTTTCGTTTTTTGAGAATGGGTTTCTCTGTGTAGCCTTGGCTGTCCTGGAACTTGCTCAGTAGATGAGGCTGACCTCACACTCACAAGAGATCCACCTGCCTCTGCCTGCCCAGTGTTAAGATTAAAAGTATGTGCCACCATTGCTGGGCCTATTTCCAGACTCTTAAAAATCTTTTATTTCTGATTTGTTTAAAGTCTGCTCTCAGAAGAAAAAAAAACAAATATCTCCAGATTATGCTGTAAACTCTTTTCTAAGGATTTGTAAGTTGCTCATTGGATATGGTTTAAAAAAAAAAAATATATATATATATATATATAAAAAACCTGCAACAAAATTTGGCTTTAAACTTATAACAAAAGACTTTTTTTTTAGAGACAGGGTTTTTCTGTGAAACAAGCCCTGGCTGTCCGAGACACACTCTGTAGACCAGGCTGGCTTTGAACTCACAGAGATCCACCTGCCTCTGCCTCCCAAGTGTTGGGATTAAAGGCGAGTACCACCACATTCAGTTATAGACAGCTGTGAACTGCCATGTGGGTGCTGGGATTTGAACCTGGGTCCTTTGGAACAGCAGCCTTTGCTCTTAACTTCTGAGCCATCTCTCCAGCCCAACAAAAGACTTACAATTAATAATCTATACATGAATATATATATATTCATTCAACTCTTGTTTGGGTATGTGTGTGTGTGTGCGTGTGTGTCTGTCACTTGGAATTAACTCTGTGTGAATATGTGCATCTACTGGGAATCCAACTCTCATTTAAAAATATATAGATCTACTAGGAAAAAAAATGTTTTTAAACAGCAACCATGTCAGCCATATGGCTAACAACCTGCCCCGTGACTTCCTATGATCAGATGACCACATGGTATAAAGCAACAATTGTAAGTCTTGCCAGGTGTGTTGGCACACACCTTTAATCCCAGCAATCGGGAGGCAGAGGCAGGAGGATCTCCGTGAGTTTATGGCCAGCCTGGTCTACAAAGTGAGTCCAGGACAGTCTAGGATACACAGAGAAACCCTGTCTCAAAAAAACCTAGAAAAAAAAACCAACAAAAAAATCCTTCTTAGTCCTAATGAACTCTCTGTTCATTATTGTTTCTCTTTTTAGACTATGAAAGCAACACGTCTCAAATATTTTGTTTTAAGTTGGTATAGATTTTTGTGTGATGATAGAAATTTAAGGTTATATTTGCTACAACATACAGCATATGTGATTCAACTCTGGTTTGTGATATACTGTATATGATGATGAAAGTTTAAGGTTATAAAGATCTATTCAAATTAACAAAAGCTAATTTACAATGTACATCTAACTAATGTTTTTTCTAATTGCTCAACACTAAGCTGGTAAAAAATGTTTAGTATATAAAATACATTTAATAATCAAGATCTATAAACTTCTAAGGTCTAACGAGGCTCACAGTAAGACTTATCTAGGTTCTTCATCTTTTAAGACTTAGCTCTTTGAATAAACTAAACCACACCAAAAAACCTGCAGTATTCTATAATGGTGTATCTGGTCCCCCAAGAAAGTGCTTTTTGGAAGATGGGACATTTGGACAGAGCCCCCATTCCCTCAGGGGCTTGAAGAAAATCCGTTTGCTAAACAGGGAGTCGTCCTCCCTATCTCTGGCAGGAGGAACGGGGTGGCCTATCATTAACACATGACTGTGGTGCCTGTTCACCTGTCAAGGTCAGTGCTGGCCTCTAGGCTCCCTCAGTCCCTGCTCAGAAGCCCCAGCCCTGTTCACAAGCTCCTTTTCACATGGACAACCTTGGAAGTTTAGAACAAACTCTTTCCCTCTTCACCCTGTAGAAAAAAAATGGCTAATTAAGTTATTTAACCAGTATTTAGGTTATATTTAATTGGTTCGGCGGTGTTAATCCTTAACCTGCCATTATAAATGAATACACACAGACACCAGATGGATTTTAACAAACCTTGGCCTGAATTGTGCAATCCTGGCCCACCCTCCCACTCTCAACCCCCTATCCTCTTCCCTTTTTTTTTTTTCTTTTAAGTTTAAGGTATATCTTATTTCCCCCTACAGTTTAGTCCAACAAATGGCTCTTTCTCTTATAATAATAAATTCAATACAGTACAACAGAGGTAATTTAGGCCACAGTTATGAGGGTTATATGGCTTAACGTACATTCCCAATGACCAGTCCATATGTATTTGGTACCTGACTTTAACATTCTACTATCTAACCATCTCCATGAGTTTAAAGTTCTATATCTGACTCAACATTCATACTAATTGCAACACAATTTTAAAAGTATCTTCTTAGATGTATAACACTCTCTTGACTCCTAAACAACTCAAAATTTAATTATGAGACTCTATCTATCTGTTCTTCAATCACCTCAGAGACCTGAGATAGATAAATATATCTGATTTGATAGGAAGTACAGGGCCTGCAGCTTCCCAAACTAAGAAATGACATACCAGTGGCTGCCTGGACAGTTCCCATTTTCTCTCCATACATTACAGCATCGCTCTTCAGTCGTTTGGCCCCGCTTCTCTGACAGACATTGATTGTAGAGCAGGGGTTATGAAGGACTTACCTACCCTGTCTTGGCAGAGCTAGGCTGTCGACTTACCTGCTTCCAGGTTTTGTCCTTTTTGGACAGCATTCTGTCTACAGTTGGGGCAAGGGGCTTTTCCTACCAAGAGATAGGCTTATGACTAATTCAATCATCTCCCACTGGAGATTCTTCAATGCTCATCTTCTACTTGGAGGAGAATAGAGGGTGCTGTCAGGAGTTGATATGTCTTGATATAAAAAAACTAAAGTTATGCCGGGCGGTGGTGGCGCACGCCTTTAATCCCAGCACTTGGGAGGCAGAGGCAGGCGGATCTTTGTGAGTTCGAGGCCAGCCTGGTCTACAAAAGTGAGTCCAGGACAGCCAAGGATACACAGAGAAACCCTGTCTCGAAAAACCAAAAAAAAAAAAACAAAACTAAAGTTACAAAAACATCTTTGAATGCCATATTCTGCAGATCTCTTGAGGTTTTTGAAGAGGCCCTATCTATCTCTTATATTAGGGTAAGCAGATGTTGCTTGTCTCTTGCCGGTTTATTTCTGATTAGCTTAGAAAGTAACTATAATAGGCTGTCATAGTACCTAACAGAATGATCGGCTTGCATAACCATTACTTTGTATTTCTTAATTATCCTAAACAGTTTATGACATTTAGTAGTAAAAGGCCATAACATCTCATTTCATTTTTTTTCTTTACCTCCTAACCCTTCCATCCCATTTCTCTGGGGTGGGGTGTCCTTATATAACAGTCCCTCATCTCAGTTGAGAGGTCATATGAGGGCCAAGAGCCTCTTCATTCATTGGGGATCTATGAAGCAGTACCATCAGTGAAAAGTGTCTCATTGCCCAGGAGACAGAACTACTAAACAAACAAATCAATTAGCATACAATAGATAGAAAAGATGAAAAAATATAACTAATATATAAAAAAATAAATAAAAATTAAAAATAAGAAGTCTATGTCCAAGTTCCCTTTGGTGTGTTAGTTGTAGTATTGATACCTTCTACTATATAGCTAAAATCCTACTATAAGTGAATAGATGCCATATGTGTCCTTCTGAGTCTGGGTTAGCTCACTCAGGATGAGCTTTTCTAATTCCATCCATTTGGCTGCAAATTGCATAATTTCATTGTTCCTGATAGCTGAATAATATTCCATTGTGTAGATGTACCACAGGTTTTTAACCCATTCTTCGGTTGAGGGACATCTGGGTTGTTTCCAGTTTCTAGCTATTACAAATAAGGCTGCTATAAACATAGATGAGGAAACTTCCTTATGATTCCGTGAAGAGGCATTTGGGTGTATACCCAGAAGTGGTATGGCTGGGTCCTGAGGCAGAGCTATACCAAGTTTTTTAAGATATCGCCAGACTGACCTCCATAGTGGTTGCACAAGCCTGCATTCCCACCAGCAATGGAGTAGGGTACCCCTTTCTCCACACCCTCGTCAGCATGTGCTGTCATTTGAGTTTTTGATCCTAGCCATTCTGACAGGTGTGAGATGGAAACTCAGAGTCGTCTTGAGTTGCATTTCTCTGATGATTAAGGATGTTGAGCATTTCTTCAAGTGTCTCTCAGCCATTAGGGATTCCTCCTTTGTGAATTCTCTATTTAGCTCTGTCCCCCATTTTTTGATTGGATTATTTGGTTTCTTGGCATTTAATTTCTTGAGTTCTTTGCAGATTTTGGATATTAGCCCTCTGTCAGATGTGGGGTTGGTGAAGATTTTCTCCCAGTCTGTAGGCTGCCGTTTTGTTCGAATGACAGTGTCCTTTGCCTTACAGAAGCTTTTCAGTTTCATGAGGTCCCATTTATTGATTGTTGATCTCAAGTCCTGAGCTGTTGGTGTTCTGTTCAGGAAGTTGTCACCCGTGCCAATCATTTCGAGGGTTTCTCCCACTTTATCTTCTAGTAGATTTAGTATGACCGGCCTTATGTTAAGGTTTTTGATCCACTTGGTCTTAAGTTTTGTACAAGGTGATAGGTATGGGTCTAACTTCATTCTTTTACAAATGGATATCCAGTTGGACCAGCATCATTTGTTGAAGATGCTGTCTTTCTTCCATTGTGCCGTTTTGGCTTCTTTGTCAAAAATTAGGCGGCCATAAGTGTGTGGGTCTATTTCTGGATCTTCAATTCGATTCCATTGATCTACTGATCTGTTTCTATGCCAATACCATGCTGTTTTTACAACTATTGCTCTGTAGTACAGCTTGAAATCTGGGATGGTGATACCTCCAGATGTTTTTGTATTGTACAGGATTGATTTAGCTATTCTGGGCTTTTTGTTGTTCCATATGAAATTGAGACTAGCTCTTTCCAAGTCTATAAAAAAATGTGTTGGTATTTTGATAGGAATTGCATTGAATCTATATATTGCTTTTGGTAGGATGGCCATTTTTATTATGTTGATCCTACCTATCCATGAGCATGGGAGATCTTTCCATCTTCTAAAGGCCTCTTCCATTTCTTTCTTCAAGGGCTTGAAGTTCTTGTTGTACAGGTCCTTTACTTGCTTGGTTAGAGTTACCCCCAGGTATTTTATGTTGTTTGTGGCTATTGTGAAGGGGGTTGTTTCCCTTATTTCTTTCTCAGCCCATTTGTTTGTTGTATAAAGAAGGGCTTCTGATTTTTTTGAATTAATTTTGTATCCAGCCACTTTGCTGAAGGTGTTTATCAGCTGTAAGAGTTCTCTGGTGGAATTTTTGGGGTCGCTTATGTATACTATCATATCGTCTGCAAATAGGGATAATTTGACTTCTTCATTTCCGATGTTTATCCCCTTGATGTCCTTTAGTTGTCTTATTGCTCTAGCAATAACTTCAAGTACTATATTGAAGAGATATGGTGAAAGTGGACATCCTTGTCTTGTCCCTGAGTTTAGAGGAAATGCTTCAAGTTTCTCTCCATTTATTTTGATGTTGGCCACTGGCCTGCTGTATATTGTCTTTATTATTTCTAGGTATGGCCCTTGTATGCCCGTTCTCTCCAGAACTTTTAGCATGAAGGGGTGTTGGATTTTGTCAAATGCTTTTTCTGCATCTAGCGAGATTATCATGTGGTTTTTTTCTTTCATCTTGTTTATATGGTGAATGATGTTGATAGATTTTCATATGTTGAACCATCCCTGCATTCCTGGGATAAAGCCTACTTGATCATGGTGTATGATACTTTTGATGTGTTCTTGAATTCGGTTTGCTAGTATTTTATTAAGTATTTTTGCATTTATGTTCATGAAGGAGATTTGTCTGAAGTTCCCTTTCTTTGTTGGGTCTTTGTGTGGTTTAGGAATCAGGGTGATTGTGGCCTTGTAGAATGAGTTTGGCAATGTTCTTTCAGATCCTATTTTGTGAAAGAGTTTGAAAAGTATTGGTGTTAGCTCCTCTTTGAAGGTCCGGTAGAATTCCGTGCTAAAGCCATCTGGCCCTGGGCGTTTTTTGGTTGGGAGATTTTTAATAACTGTTTCTATTTCCTTAGGGGTTATAGGGCTGTTTAATCTGTTTATCTGATCTTGATTTAGCTTCGGTAGGTGGAATCTACCAAGAAAACTGTCCATTTCACTTAAGTTTTCAAATTTGGTGGAGTATAGATTTTTAAAGTAGGATCCAAATATTCTCTGGATTTCCTTAATGTCTGTTGTTATTTCCCCCTTTTCATTTCTGATTTTGTTGATTTGTGTTTTCTGCCTCTGTCTTTTAGTTAATTTGGCTAAGGGTCTGTCTATTTTGTTGATTTTCTCGAAGAACCAACTCTTGGTTTCATTGATTCTTTGTATAGTTCTTTTTGTTTCTAAGTTGTTGATTTCAGCCCTAAGTTTGATGATTTCCTGCCTTCTGCTCCTCTTGGGAGTGTTCGCTTCTTTTTTTTTTTTTTTCCAATTCACCCAGTTTAGCTGTTAATTCGCTAATATGAGCTGTCACAATTTTCTTTTTGAAGGCACTTAGTGCTATGAACTTTCCTCGTAGCACAGCTTTCATTGTGTCCCATAGGTTTGGGTATGTTGTGTCTTCATTTTCGTTGGATTTTAAGAAGTCTTTGATTTCCTTCTTTATTTCTTCCCTGACCCAGTGGTCCTCTAGTAAAGAGTTGTTCAATTTCCATATGAGTGTAGACTTTCTGTTGATTCTTTTGCTATTGAAGTCCAGCTTTATTCCATGGTGGTCTGATAAGATACAAGGGGTTATTTCAATTTTCTTGTATCTGTTGAGACTATCTTTGTGTCCAACTATATGGTCGATTTTGGAGAAGGTTCCGTGAGGTGCTGAGAAGAAGGTGTATTCTTTTGTGTTTGGGTGAAATGTTCTGTAGATATCTGTTAGGTCCATTTGGTTCATGATCTCTGTTAGACTCATTATTTCTCTGTCTTGATGATCTGTCCCTTGTTGTGAGTGGGGTGTTGAAGTCTCCCACTATTAAAGTGTTTGGATCGATGTGCGATTTAAGTTTTAGAAGCGTTTCTTTTATAAATGTAGGTGCCTTTGTTTTGGGGGCATAGATGTTCAATATTGAGATGACCTCTTGGTGTATATTTCCTTTAATGAGTATGTAATGTCTTTCTCTGTCTTTTTTTATTAACTTCAATTGGAAGTCTATTTTGTTTGATATTAGGGTGGCTACTCCAGCTTGTTTCCTGGGTCCATTTGCTTGGAAGACCTTTTCCCAGCCCTTTACTCTGAGGTAGTGTTTATCTTCAATAGTGAGATGTGTTTCTTGTATACAGCAAAAAGATGGGTCTTGTTTACGGATCCAGTCTGTAAGTCTGTGTCTTTTTATTGGCGAGTTGAGTCCATTGATGTTGATGGATATTAGTGACCAGGGGTTGTTATTTCCCATTATTTTGGTATAGCTGGCTGTCTTGTGTTTCTCTTTTGTTTAGTTGCTGTGGAGGTTTCTATTTCCTCTGTTTTCTTGGGTGTAGTTATCTTCTCTGTGTTGGAATTTTCCTTCTAGGATCTTCTGTAGGGCTGGGTTTGTGAGGAGATATTGTTTGAATTTGATTTTGTCATGGAATATCTTGTTTTCTCCTTCTATGTTGATAGAGAGTTTTGCTGGGTATAGTAGTCTGGCTGGGCACCTATGTTCTCTCAGGGCTTGTAGGACATCCGTCCAGGCCCTTCTAGCTTTTAAAGTTTCTGAGGAGAAGTCAGGTGTGATTCTGATGGGTCTGCCATTGTATGTGACTTGGCCTTTTTCTCTTACAGCTTTTAATATCCTTTCTTTTTTTTCTCTACATTCGGAGTTTCTATTATTATATGGCGAGAGGAGTTTCTTTTCTGATCTAATCTGTTTGGTGTTCTGTAAGCCTCTTGGATTTTTACTGGCATCTCTTTCTTTAGGTTTGGGAAGTTTTCTTCTATGATTTTGTTGAAGATATTTCCTGGACAAATGGAGTCAGGAGTCTTCTCTTTCCTCTATGCCTATAATTCTTAGGTTCCGTCTTTTCACTGAGTCCTTGATTTCTTGGATGTTGTGGGTGAGAGATTTTTTTAGCCTTCTCATTTTCTTTGGATGTTGTACTGATTTCTTCCATCGAATCTTCCATGCCTGAGATCCTGTCTTCCATCTCTTTTTTTTTTTTTTAAGGTTTATTATTACTATTTTATATATACAGTGTCCTGTCTGCCGGTATGCCTGAAGGCCAGAAGAGGGCACCAAATTTCATTATAGATGGTTGTGAACCACCATGTGGTTGCTGGGAATTGAACTCAGGACCTCTGGAAGAACAGGCAGTGTTCTTAACCTCCGAGCCATCTCTCCAGCCCTGTCTTCCATCTCTTGCATTCTATTTTTCATACTCATATCCGTAGTTCCTGTTCTCTTCTCTTGATTCTCCATTTCCTCTTTTAACTCTGACTGTATTTTCTTTATTGTTTCCATTTCTATTTTCATGTCTTGAATGGTAGTGTTCGTTTTGTACATTTCCTTCTCCAGTTTGCTTGTTTTTGTCTGGAGATCTTTCATTGCTTTATCCTTTTCCTGTTCAAGTTGGGTCACCTTGGCTTGGAGCTCTTTAATGATGTTATTCATTGTTTTGACTTGTAGGATTGTGGCTTCTTTGAATTCCTTCATAGTTTTAAGTTCTTCTTGAAGGGACTTTATCACTTTCCATAATGTAGAATTGTCATCGTTTTCATGTGTTTCAGTTGTGGTGAGGTGGTTCGGGCTGGACGGAATAGCGTTGCTTTCTTTTGTTGGAGACATTTCGCTCTGTTTTTTTTTTTTTTTTGTCTGGGGCCTCTGGCCACGTGGAATTTTTTTTTTTTTTTTGCTGTCTTCTGGACTTGGGTCCAAAGGGGGCACTGTGGTGTAGGAGTTGCCTTACTCCACCCCTATAAGGTGAGTCATTCAGTCCTGCCTCCCAGGTGGGGACCTAATTAATTCAGGTGGCGGAGCTGTGCACAAGTAAGCTCTGATTCCCCGCCAGAAGGGTCCTTACTAGTACAAAAGTTCGATATAGGACAGTTTCAAATATCTGACAGTTTGCCCGGGGTTTATTCCTGTAGGGGGTAAACCTGCAGTTCAGCTCCAATAGCCTTGCCGTCCTGAGGCTTGGAAGCTGGCCAGTGACGTCACAGACTGGGATCTAAAGGTGCTTTGCAGCGGAGCTACTTCACTTCCAAGGGTTCCAACCTTTCCCAGATAATTGGATCGTCTGTGTGAGACCTGGGAGTGCCCAGCAGGGTGGGGATTATCTCTGCATGGTTTCTGAATCTCCTGGCTGGGTATTAGGTTGGAACTTACCGGGGATTTCTCCTTTTGGGGGGATGGGTTATCCCGATTCCCAGGTCCAGAGGCTTCCTAGCGTGTCGGAGAGTTGGAAGGGGCGTCCTGCCCAGGCATCTTCCGTGGTCCCTGTGTAGCTGGGTGAGATTTAGAAGGGGTTGTGTCCTTTGTACAGCATCCTGCAACACTTGCCGCCTTGTGACTGTTGACCCTGAAATCAAAATACTTCTGCGCCGGCCGCCGCCTTCTTGGATCCCCCCTGCTCTTGTATCAGGCAATCTTGAAGCAGAAAAAAGTCATCTATGTGTGTCTAAAGTTCTGAACCTGAATATTTTTTATCATATCTTATATTTATAAACCTAAAGCTTTTATTTAGACTTGAAAATATCCTTTTAAATCCTAAACAATTCAAATTCAATTGAAAATTTAAAACTATTATGCCTTCAAGCCCGTCAAAGACATAAGAAGGGATAAAGTTATTTTTTAAGTGAGTAGGAAGCATAGGAGAGCAGCTTCCAAAAAGAAATATGACAGTTTGCTGCCTAGACAGTCCCAAACATCTCTCAATACTGTTGAAGCATCATCTTCAGCTTTCTGGCCAAGCATTTCTCACATACTAAATTGTGCAGCAGGAAATAAGAAGGATTTTCCCATTCTGTCTCTGCAGAATCAGGATATCGACTTACCTGCATTTAAGCTCTGGTCCATCTTTGGACTGTATATAGTCTGTTGAGAGAGTAGGGGCATTTTTGCCCAGTCAGAATTATCTTCTGATGGGAGATTTCTTTTTGATGCTCATTGTCTTCTTCCAAGTCAAATGGGAGCTGTCAGAAGCTGTCTTAAGTCAAACAATTCTTAAAATAATAATATCTTTAAATGCCATTTTCTGTACATCTCTCAGGGTTTTGAAGGCATCTATTGATTTATTTATAAATCTATCTATCTTTGAACAAGAAAACTGTATATTTTTATCCATTTATTATCTGTTTAACCTATTAAGTCTATTTTGTGATAAATTAAGACTAGTATTTGACATGACGAGGAGCTTGACTGGTCAGCAATCAACCTGTATTACCCAGACTCCTAAATAGATTGTAATAGTAACCCATAAAAGGATTGAAAGTAAACCTGTACTTTTAAATGAGTTGTATAGTCACAATACCTTATATAAAAGTTGAAATATACATATATGTGTCAAAATATAAAATTCTATACCAATGAAACAAAATCTTATTTGAGAATAACAATAGTTTTAAGTTTCAGTGTAGATTCAATAATCTACCCTTATATCTTATCATTTTTATATTATATGCATATATTCCCCCTCTTTTTTCAAGTTCCTTTCTTCTATATAGGAAAGGATAGAGAAAAGAAAAAGAGAGAAATCCCTGAGTCTAACCTCCTATATCTTGTTTAACAAGACCATTTAACAATTTGTACCCAATCCCCCTAAATGGCAACATCTATGACCAAGAAATAACCCACCCCACCTTTTGGGAATGGGGCATCATTCTCTTAAAATTACTTCCTGCTGATTTGGGATGCAGAAAACCTGTTTGGGGGCCCAAATAAAATGGAAAAATGGCTAAGCAAGTTAATTAGAACATTTGTCATCCAGTCTCTATGTGTTCAGCAATTTCAAAGTCTTGAGTAGTTTGTAGTCTGAAGCAGGACTGTGGCTAGGAAAGTTCAGGGCTTTATTGAAGTCCTGGCTGGGACAGTCTGTGAGGCTGGATCATCTGAGCTTGTCTTGTCTTCTTTGGTGTCTGGTCTCTTTGTTCTGAAAATATATAATTTCTCACAAGTAACATCTCTCTCTCTCTATTTTTTTTCTTTCAAGATTTGATTTCTCTGGGTATCCTTGTCTTGGATTCACTTTGTAGACCAGGCTGACCTTGGTGAAGGTCAGGGATCCACCTGTCTTTGTCTCCCAAGTGCTGGGATTACAGGTGTGCACCATCATGCCCAGCAATTAACGTATCTCATTTAGGGACAAAAATCTCTCTTGAAAACCAGTTCTCTTGTGGGAACCCTACATCTAAGGAGACTGGCTTATGACTCCTTTTTATTTGTATTTTCAAAATTTTCTTATATTTTAGCATTGCTAAACAACAACAAAAAAATCTTTTTTTACTTCCCACTGACATCTAAACAAAAATCAAGCAAAGAGGGGGACTGTTATGTAGGGACACTCCATTCCAGAGGAGTGGGATGGAAGGGATAGGGGGTAGAGGGTGGGAGGGTGGGACTGGGAGGGGTGGAAAGAGGGCACTGTGATGAAGATGTAGCCTGAAGTAATAAATATTTTTTAAAAAGCTAAAAAAAAAAATTCAAGCAAAGAAACAAGAACATTCCAAAAGCCTTAGTCTAACTGTACCATCCTATGCTGTAATTTGAAGCTCTGTTCTTATTCCCTAGAATCTACCTTCAGCTGTATATCCTTGGCGGGCCTTTCCCAGATACTCTTGACAAACATCTAGTAGCCAGGGAGCTGTGAGCTCCAGCTGCTATCAATTTCTTATCTATTAGGAAGGGCCTCCCTCCTTCCTCCATTATCATTGCCAGCAACTTGGCATTCCACCTGTAAGCTTTCTCCCTTAAGCCTATCCTAGTCAGATCTTTCTTAAAAAGTATACCATAGAGGGGCTGGAGAGATGGCTCAGCGGTTAAGAGCACTGGCTGTTCTTCCAAAGGACCCAGGTTCAAATCCCAGCATCCACATGGCAGTTTACAGTTGTCTGTAATGGCTGGGTGTGGTTGCACATGCCTTTAATCACAGCACTTGGGAGGCAGAGGCAGATGGATCTCTGTGAGTTCAAGGCCTGCCTGGTCTACAAAGTGAGTACAGGACAGCCAGGGCTACACAGAGAAAAGCCTGTCTCAGAAAAAAAAGTATACACAGAACCACAATTGTCAGTGTAAAAATCATCTGCATGCTAAGAGAAACAAACTCAATTGGAATCCAAATGTATTGAGACATTATCAATTCCTCCATTTTTAATCTAGGTGGTTAATTCCACTCCCCACTTCGTCTAGAAGGTTGGTGGTGTTTTAGTAAGTAAGGAGAGCTAAGCTAAACTTTTCACCTTTGTTGTAAGGCAGTAGCTTTTGTTAAGGGAGTCACACCTTTGAAATGCATTTGGGTTCACCTCCCCACTCTTTGGCTAGGAAATTGCCTTTCACCCAGGCTTTCCCAGGCTGTAAGTATGGATTCTAACTGCCGCACTTTGGGCACCATTTGTAGAAAAAAAATTGGCTAATTAAAGTATTTGACAGTATTTAGATTGTATTTAATTGTTTGGCAATGTTAATCATTAACCTGCCATTATAAATGAATACAAATAGGCACCGGATAGATTTTAACAAGCCTTGGCCTTAATTGTGCAATCCTAGCGCATCTAAGCTAGCTCATAATTCTATATCCCAAATATGACCCCATTTATACATACATCCCTTTGGACTGCTAATTCTCCACACTATGCCGATGTTCCAGGCCACGTGGAATGATCTTTAATCTACCCCATGGCATGTATGCTCCTTCCTGCTCCAGTTGCTTCTTCTTCCCATCAAACTCTCTGCTTCAGAAGCCCGCCTACCTTAGTCCCACCTATCTATGTCTTTGCCCAATCTCCAGGCCTCAGCATTTATTTAACCAATCAGAGACAATGTAAGTAACAGAGAGCAAGCAGGACCAATTAATTAACATTTAGAATGCATAACATTACCCCATCATCACCCACTGAGTGGCTATTTTGGTTTCTTTACTGTGCCTGTTTTCAGGATCAATGAAGTTGCCAGTCTCCCTATGGACCTTATCTATGATTAAATTTTTATTTTAATACTAAAAGAGTTTCAAATAAAAGAATGTTATTTTTAAGGGTCAAACTAAACAGGGATAAAGCTACAAAATCCTAACCTTATATAAGCTACTAATTAACTGTTAAGAATAATTAAGAAATGTAAGTTAATGGTTAGTTACCTTACAAATGATCAAATTCTTTAATGCATTCAAAAATACACTTGTAGTCATGCTAAGTACTAATGTAATTAATTACAGGAATAAGATTTATTTAGCCTCCTGAATATATTTTCAAAGTTAACCCTAGGATGAGTAACTAGAAACAAGTAAAGTTTGTCTATTCAGATCTAATTCCGATAGACAGATGATCCTCAAACACTTCAGAGATCTGCAAAATATGGTCTTTAAAATGTAAAGCATTCCTCTATACTACCTATTATTATCTTAGTCATAAGCTCAAGGTTTTTAAATTTCCTTTGGTTGTCTTTTAAGTATAGACTCAAAAGTGCTTTTCATTGTACTAAACCCATGTACATCTAGTCTTCTGGAGAGTTTGTAGTCATATTGAAAATTATGATCGAGCGAGTTTTTGCCCCTTCTGCTCCAGGGGAGGTTTCTGTCATCCCTGCACTTGCCCTAAGGAGTGTTCATGCTTTTAACAAAAAACTGTTTCCCAAGCTTCTGCTATGACACAAAAGGTCTGAGTCCATTGCTTTCTCTACTATATGGGTTTCAGTACAGATTACAAACAATGGTAATGATAACATGTCTAAAACACAATATTTTTTGTAAACATAAAAAGATTCTTGTAACTTCAGAGAATTGACTTGGATCCACCTCTTACAGGTCAAATGGAGTCCAGATAGGTACTGTCGATCAACATCCTGTTTCCCCACCAGCCTATTCATGAGGATGGGATCCCTCTCCTTTCCCTGGTTTTGGGACTCCCCTCCTTCAACTACCAAGACCAAGAGCCTAAAAGTTTCAAGTGTACATCTAAGAAAAAACTTCTCTTCCTAGCCTACTTAACTTCATCTTCTGCCCCTAACATTATTTAACTGTTCCAGCATCCTGCCAAGTTCAGGGGTTTCTTCAAAATCTGCATCCAGGACAGTTCCAAAGCGGCTAGCCCCAGGTTGTCCAGCCTCACAGACTGCTTAAAAGCCAGCATGGTAGTGCAAGCACACCCTTAGTCCCAGGACTTGGGAGGCAGAGACAGGTGGATCTCTGTGAGTTTGAGGCCAGCCAGGTCTACAAAGCAAGTCCAGGACAGCCATGGCTGTTATATAGAGAAACCCTGTTTCAAAAAACCAAAAAAGAAAAAAAAAATCTTAACATTGGTTCTTGGAAAGATGATATCAGAAATTGATAGGTCCATATCAGAAAAGGTTGCTTAGTATAATGAGCATGTCCCTGCCTACAATTAAAAAAGTATCTTGACAGAGGGGTATTATTTAATGAATGGACTTATACCCACAAATGTTTCCTCTGTCTCTCACCTTGAATAATTGTATAACCACATTTTCTGCCAGCTGGGTATGTGCTCATGTCTACAGGACATGCCTAGCTAGACATTGATTTTTGGCTTGCTGAAATTGTGCTTTGTAGTGCAAAATATGGTTGGGGGTGATTGACCCACAGGAGTGGGGAGTGAGGAAGGGAAACTATTGGGGCTTTTTGTAATGACAGGGCTTTTATAATGCTGATGTTATGATCTCTTTAAATAAAATAACCAATGAGGACATTGCTCAGGTGAGCAGGATTGTGATTGTATAAATAAAGATGTCTGGAGCTATTTGGGCTTGAAAGTCAACAGGTGTTCAGAGTCTTCACTTTAAGCCTAGGGCCCCTTCCCTGTCTCAGGGCCTGAACCTATGAAGCTAGAGCTGGTCTCCGGCATGGCCCTTTGCTTTTTCTTTTATTCTGGAGCAATTTTCACCTGCTTCCAGTACATTTCCTTTTCTCCTTGGCTGTGAAAAATTATTTAGGTAAGTTTATTTACTGTGATCCACAGTAATAAATAAGCAGTGTGTGAGGGTGAGAGGGCTCAGAAGGTAAAGGCACTTGCAATTAAGCTACAATTCCAGTGACCCATGTGGTAGAAAGGGAGAAGTGACTATCCACATCTATGTACCCTCCCACATAATAAATAAATGTTAAAAAAGAAATAAACAGTGACCCAATATCTACACACCATGTAAACATAAGACAAATACAGATGGCCTCCCAAATGCCCTTAGTATCTCAGATGCAACCTTAGACTTTCTATTCTTTTCTATTTCATTTTTAAATGTTGGTCCCAGGGCTGGGATATAGCTCAGTTGGTGAATACACATAAAAATCCTGGGTTCTAAAATGGCAGCCTACCGACTGGGAAAATATCTTCACCAATCCCACATCTGACAGAGCGCTGACATCTAAAATATATAAAGAACTCAAGAAATTAAACACCAACAAATCAAATTATCCAAAAAATAGGGTACAGAGTTAAATCAAGAATTAACAAAAGAAGAATCTCTAAAGGCCGAGAGGCACTTGAAGAAATGTTAAACATCCTTGATCATCAGAGAAATGCAACTTAAAAGGACTCTGAGATTCTATCTCACACCCATCAGAATGACTAAGATCAAAACCTCAAAAGCTAGCACATGCTGGTGAGGATGTGGAGAAAGAGGAATACTCCTCCATTGCTGGTAGGCATGCAAACTTGTACAACCACTTGGGAAATAAATCTGGTGATATCTTAGAAAATTGGGAATAATTCTACCTCAAGACCCAGGCATACCCCTCCTGGGCATATAACCAAAAGATTCTCCACCAAACCACAAGGACATCCCCTCCACAATGTTCATAGCAGCTTTATTAATAATTGCCAGAAACTGGAAACAACACAGATGTCCTTCAACCCAAGAATGGATTTTAAAAACTGTGGTACATTTACACAATGGAATACTACACAGCTATCAAAAACAAGGAAATCATACAATTTGTAGCCAAATGGATGGAACTAGAAAAGCTCATCCTAAGGGAGCTAACTCAGACCCAGAAAGATACATATGGTATGTACTCTCTTATAAGTGTATATTAATCATATAGCACAGGACAACTACCCTACAACCCACAGACCCAAACAGACAGGAACCTAGCACAACTATCCTATGAAAAACTCCACCCAGCAGCAAGTCATGGACCCTGTTGCATTTGGTGGAACATCTTACACTAGCTGGGCTGCCATATCAAGCCCCAGTAAAAGAGGAAGCTCTTAGCCCTCATGTGACTGACTGATGAGCTGAGGAAATTTGATATGTGACAGCCTACCTCATCTGAGGAGAAAGAGAGGAGGGAGACGAGGAAGAGGGAGGGATAGAGGGAGGAAGAGAAGGTGGGAAGGACCAGGAGGGGAGAAGGGAGGGGACTGTGATCAAGATGTAACTTGAAAAAATAAATTAAGAAAAAACAGTTAACTAAGCATAAATATATAATAAAAATAAAAAATATTTTCAAATGATAATTTATCAAAAGCATACTTGCCTTAATGACATGAAATGAAAAATGATCTTAATTTCAGGTTAGAACATTAGACTGTAGGTTGCCACATACCTCATACCCTCTTGGATATCAGCTTGTAAGTTTTCTTCTTATATGTAAAGGATATTTTCATTGTTTGATATTAAAAATGCAGTTAAGAGATTTAAAATGTTGTGAGTAAATTAAGGGTTACTACAGTTCAAACTTGTTTTCTAAATCTCTAAGAGTTGAAGTAATTTGGAGCTAAGATAAAATATTTGAGCAGGGCCGTGTTAGCCTATTTCTTTAATCCTAGCAGAGATAGGCAGATCATTATAGGGTTAGTTGTCTTCTAAATTCTAGAGTTACAAAGAACAGGGTGGTGATGGTTCACGCCTTTAATCCCAACACTTGAGAGGCATAATGGATTAAATTAGCATTAATTAAATCCATTGCATTTAATACCAACACATTGGAGACAAGCATGCAGATCTCTGAGTTCAAGACCAGTCTGACACAGAGCAAGTTCCAATAGAGAAAAATTTAGATCCAGGAGTGGTGGTTCACACCTTTAATCCCAACATTTGGGAGGCAGAGGCAGGTACATTGGATTTACAATGATTTAAGTTTAAAAGCCACTTACAAAAGATAAGCTGAAATTCAAAGTTAATGTCCTTTGTGATCTCAAAATATATACACGTAAATGTATATTTAGTTCTAAATTTTAATCTCAACTGAAAGATACACTTTTTTTTGAGACAGAGTTTCTCTTTGTAGCCTTGGTTATCCTGGAACTCATTCTGTAGACCAGGCTGGTCTTGAACTCACAGAGATCTGCCTGCCTCTGCCTCCTGAATGCTGGGATTAAAGGTGTGCACCACCATGCTCGGCAATTACAGACAGCTATGAACTGCCATGTGGGTGCTGGAATTTGAACTCCAGCCCTTTGAAAGAGCAGCCAGTTCTCTTAACTGCTGAGCCATCTCTCTAGCCCTGAAAGATAATACTTTTTATATTGTCAAAAAAAACCAATTTGGTCTAGGAAAGATATTATCTGCCAAAAAAGTAACACCTCAGAGTTAGGATTAGGGCAGGGTTCTGTTCTTATCTTTCCAGGAGATTAAAAACATCCAACTAAGGAGTCCAGGGACAACTGGACAACTAAAACTTCTAAAGGAAAGGGACCAGACACCAAACAAGACAAGACAAGTAGCCCAGATGATCCAGCCTCATAGACTACCTGAATAGCTGTTTCCTCAAAAAAAAAAAAAAAAAAAAATCTACATTCAGAACAACTACAATATGACTAGCTAGGATGGCCCAGTCTCACAGACTGTTCCAGCCAGGACTTCAGTAAAGCCCTGAACTTTTCCACCCAAAGTTCAGTTTCTGACTACAAACTTCTCAGGACACTTAAATAGCTGAACACAAAAAGACTGGACAATAAATATTATTATTAATTTGCTTAACCATTTTTCCATTCTTAATTGGGCCCCCAAACAGGTTTCCTATGTCCCACATCAGCAGTAAGCAACTTTAAGAGAGCGATGCCCCATTTTCAGAAGGTGCGGTGGGTGATTTTTTTTTTTTTTTTTGGTTATTTGATGGTTTATAGATGTTTGTTGTTATTTAGAGGAATTGATTACAAGTTGTTAAATGGTCTTGTTAAACAAGGTTTAGAAGGCTAGACCCAGGGATATCTCTCTCTTTCTTTTCTCTATCCTTCGTTCTTTCTTATGTAGGGGGAAAAGACTTGAAAAACAAAACAAAGGGAATATAGACATGATATAGGAATGATAAAGAAAAGGGGATAGACTATTGAATCTACTCTTATATCTTTGTATATTAATACAAAATTAAGATTATATTTCACTACATTGGTATAAATCTTTGTATATTGATACAAAATTAAGGTTAACTCTTTATAAGGTATTGTGCCTATGTAATGCTTAAAAATGCAACATGAATTTCTAAGACTTTTGATAGCAACTATCACAAACTGTGTAGGATAATTAAGAAATATAAACTAATAGTCATTCAGACTTGTTGTTTTGTTAGGAACTAGTTTAGTGTACCACAGATGTTTCTAAGTTAATCACAAATCAAGTTGCTAAGAGACAAGCAACATTTGCTTATTCAAATATACAGAGATAGATAGATAGTCTTCAAAAACCTCAAGAGATCTGTAGAATATGGGATTCAAAGATGTCTTCTTAACTTAAAATTTTCGATTTTGAGACATGTCCATCTCCTGACAGCACCCCCTATTCTACTCCAAGTAGATGATGAGCATCAAAGAATTCCATTTGGAGATGGCTGCATTAGTGACAAGCTAGCCACTGTGCAAGAAAAAGTCCTTGCTTCAACTGTAGACAGAATGATGTCCCAAAAGGACAAAGCTTGGAAGCAGGTAAATTGACAGCCTAGTTCTCCCAAGACAGGTGGGAAAGTCCTTCATAATTCCTGATTTACACTTAATGTCTGTCCAAGATACTGGGCCAAAAGGCTAAAGACAGATGCTCCAGTGTTATAGAGAGAAATTGGGGACTGTCCAGGCAGCCAGTTGTCTGTCATTTCTTAGTTTTGGAAGCTGCTTGCTCTACACTTCCTGTTTATTCAGATATATTTATCCTTCTTAAGTCTCTGATGTGGTTGTGTAAGGCCCAATGTTCACTTGATCAAACTCTAGTCAGGCTCCAAAAGCCTGGGAACTTAGGTAGGTCCTAAACTCTGGGTCAACTTGTCCCAGGAACTGCAAGTTGAAAAACAATACTACCCCTCTGAGTTTGGAAATTCCCTAGTTGTTACTAAGAGAGTAAGTTCCTTGTCCCCAGTATTAAGTTCCTCAACCGTAGCCAGCACCAATCAGTGTATATAGATAGATGTGTTAGCCAATCAAAGCTCACCAGACCACTGTTGTTTGGTTCTGCCTCACAAAACTGTATTAAAACTTAATGTGAAAACTAAGTCAGGGTTGCCTCCTTTCCCTTGCCTGGGAACTCTGTGAGTGCTACCCCAGCATTCTGGTAAATAAGCCTCTTTCTTTTGCATTGTTCTTGCATTAGGTGCATAGTTGAGCTTGATTTTGAACTTCTGATCCTTCTGCCTCCTCTGACTGATGCCCCATTGCCCAGCCTTTGACTAGCATTTCAGCCTTTCTAAACTCCGACAATGACGACACCCTCATGTCAGCTGGAATGGTCGCCCCAATCCAGGGGTCCATTTCTTGTTGAAGACTAGATAGTTATAGTCTCATGGTTACGTTTTAAGTTGTTTAGGTATTAAAGGGATGTTCTAGGTCTAAGAAGATGTTTTTTAAGTTGGTAATGCAAGTTAGGATGCAAACTGAGTTAGGAATAGAACTTTAAACTCATTGAGATAGAAAGATAATAGAATATTGTTATTAGTTGCCAAATACATATGGACTGGATATTAGGAATGTATGTTATACTGTATAATTTTTATAATTGTTACCTAATTGCTTTTCTTATTGTTTTATATTGTATTTATTGTTATAAGAAAAAGCCAGGCATGGTGGCTGACACCTTTAATTCCAGCCAGGCAAAGGCAGGCGGATCTCTGTGAGTTCAAGGCCAGCCTGGTATACAAAGTGAGTCCAGGACAGTCAAGGATACAGAGAAACCCTGTCTCGAAAAACCAAAAAAATAAAAAAAAAAAGAAAGGAAAGAAAAAAAAAGAGAAAAAGAGCCTTTCCTTGGATTAAAAGGGGGAGATATTGGGGGAGGGAGATACATCTTAAATTTAAAAAAAGGAAGGAAGGAAGGAAGGAAGGAAGGAAGAAGGGAAGGAAGGAAGGAAGGAAGGAAGGAAGGAAGGAAGAAGGGAAGGAAGGAAGGAAGGAAGAGAGAGAGAGAGAGAGAGAGAGAGAGAGAGAAAACTTTCCTGGGTTCTACCCTCAACACTGAAAACAAAAATGGGCCAGGCGTGGTGGCGCACGCCTTTAATCCTAGCACTCAGGAGGCAGAGGCAGGTGGATCTCTGTGAGTTCGAGGCCAGCCTGGTCTACAAAGCGAGTCCAAGACAGCCAGGGCTCTGTTATACAGAGAAACCCTGTTTCAAAAAAACAAAACAAAACAAAAAAAAGATTTATTCATGAAAACAAAAATGGACATAGACTTGATAATCCCCCAACTCTGGAGGTAGAAGCAGGCCTTCTTCTACATCCCTCAAAATACAAAAACAAAAGAAAAACACAAAACCCAGCAAAGCAGACCTGGGGCACACACCTGTAATTCCAGCACTCAGGAGGTGGAGGCAGAAGGATCAGAAGTTCAAAGTCATGCTCAACTATATACCTAATGCAAGTCCAACATCAGGTAGGAGCAGAACTGAGGACAGGAAACTCTGGCTCATTCCCACAGTTCCATGCTCCCTCAGAGTTCTGATCTACGGCAGCCTGCTGGTGCTACAGCTCAGGGATGGAGTACTTGCCTAGCACACATGAGGCCCAGCACTGCAGAACTGAGAGACTCCTACAGCCAAGAAATTCCCCTCCCTGCATTTTTTATACAACCATTTGCAAATTTTGTCAATCACATTCCCAACTCTTTTTCTTAGAAAGTCTATTAACATCTTCAATTCCTCAGAATAGGATTTACACTGCCTTAGAGAAAGGCAAACTGCTACAGGGAAGTTCTGTTTAAACTCGGCCTCTGATAGGTTTCTCTGTGGCACCTTCAGATCAGCATGAGCCAGGCTGGGAAGTAGAGGCACACAGAGGTCCCACCAGCCAGCTCCAAGCTGCTCTCGCTGTATTTTTAGACAACGGAAACAGCAGCTGAGTAAATGCTGGAAATCTGGATACCTTGTTCCAACCACAGAAGCCAAAGTGATTTGTTTTCCTACGACATTTTTAGAAACTTGTTAATGCCCAGTAACCCTACCTCTTTAGGAACTGACACATGGTTTTCCTTCGTTGCTTAGGAATCAAATATCTCCATGCAATCATCAGGTATGTGTAGAATCCCTATTGTGTGCCAGCCCCTGTATTAACAACCTGTAACTGTACTTTTAATTATTAAACATTTATTTATTAATAACTATATTCACTTATAACAAATACACTTACTTCATTACTATTCCTACAAATTCCTAAGAAGGCCTACAACCCCTATAAATTCCTACAACCCCAAAACCTAACCACTAAACCTATTGATAACTATTACAACTATTTTCATAACCTTTTAGAAGGATACAGTCTCTGGGGAAGGTCCTCAGTCATAAGGAACACAGTCTCTGTGGTAGACCCTTTAATGCAATTAGCAGTCTTTTTCAGGAATATCTCAGAAGCAGGTTCGTCAGGGTAAATTGGCTATTGCAGTCTCACCTTAAATAAGGCTTGCGGCTTTCTTCTCTTTGGGAGTCTCCAGCCGTCTATAGGCCAACTTATTTCCTTTGTATCAGCAACTCTGCCGCTCTGCCTC
>CAJQZJ010036595.1:100295-116117 GCA_907164525.1 Lophiomys imhausi
TCTAAGCAACTCTCTCAGTATCTTACAGGAAATTGGTCTGGCGAGTTTGATAAGCTGATGCAGAATCGGAGAACTGCCATCGTGCATGTGAATTCCACCCGGGTTGATGTCTCTGTTGCTGAAGGACTGTCAACATGGATCCTCCGAGCCATGAATCATCTGAAGGAATGGGCGGGAATGGGTGCCCTAGGAGGCATGCTCTTCCTAGTCAGTTTCATTGCCCTATGGTGTATCTGTAAGATGAGGATTTCACAGAGGAGAAGCAATGCCATGCTGGTGCAAGCCTTTGCTGCCTTGGAGGCTAGACAGCCACAAGCTTGGTTGACTGTCCTAAAGGACTAAGCTATCATCACGCTCAGGATGCGAGGCTAAGCACTGCACTTGGGGTCAGCTTCTAGCGACTTCAAGAAGGGCATGTTTGATTGCATATGGGTTGGTATCCTAGTTTCCCATCTCTGAGAAAAAGATACCGGACGGGTATGGCACCAGCCTGGTTGGCTACTGGGCGTGGGGTCATTACAATGTCCTTTACATACATATCAAAGATCAGATGCTTAATATATCTACTAGGGATCCTCAACAGACTGCCACCAATCCTTTTGATTTATGGCTTTTGTGTGGAGCAAATGGTAGCTATATGGATTTGGGACCTATACTTATGCTTGGAGGAGGAATTTTTCAAAGAGGTAGTTTTTCCCTAGGGTCCACTACCAATCTGGATTTTTCTAGTGGTAGTGGCTCTGGTACTTGGAATTCTTCATTTCATTCTTACTGCAACAAGACCTTTTCAGCCTCACCAGTGTGTCTCTGGCCTCCTTTTCTGTGGATTGTAAGTAATGGGAGTGCATCCTTGGGTGAAGAAAAGTTAGTATGCACTCCAGACACATGCTTTTATGCCCTGTGCTGGAATGCCACAGCCTTTCCTGTGGCTATGGTGACTAGAATGCCTCGATATGTACCAGTTCCTATAGAGGCCCCTAATACCATGATGCTATTCAGGCTTAAAAGAGATTTTGGCATCACTGCAGCTATTGTTACTGCCATCACTATTGCTGCTGTGGGGGCTACTGCCTCAGCTATTGCCTTGTCTAGTTCTATACAGACTGCCAATGCCCTGAATAACATCTCAGCCACTGTGGCACAGGCATTGGATACTCAGACCTCTATGAATTCTCATCTCAAAGGAGGCCTTATGATAGTTAATCAACGCATAGATTTAATACAAGAACAGATTTATTCTCTTTGGCAACTAGCACAATTGGGGTGTGAGTGGAAAATGCAAGGTTTGTGTGTTACTTCCGTGCAGTATCAAAATTTTACAAAGGCTGCTAATTTGTCTAGACAATTTTCAAAGTTCCTCTTACAGGATTGGTCGGCTGAATTTGAAAATAAGATGAGAGAGCTGAGAGCGACAATCGTCCACATCAACTCCACTCGGGTGGATCTGAGCCTGGCCACTGGTTTGACTTCCTGGATACAGACGGCTATGGATCATCTTAAGGAGTGGGCGGGCGTAGGCTCTTTGGCGATACTGATGATACTAGCCTCTCTGGTTTGCCTATGGTGCATCTACAAGATGAGAGCCACACAAAAGCGTAATGCAGCCATGATTATACAGGCCCTTGTCGCCATTGAGGCGGGCCAGTCCCCTCAGGCATGGCTCGCTGCCATGAAGCCTTAAATCTTCACTGAGCATAGTCCCTGCCCACTGAGGTATTCGTTCCACGGATATTAGGGTCTGGCAAGTCAATGACGGAGTAGACGGGTAAGTCTCGGCCACCTAAGACAGGGCAGTCCCGAGTGGGGAGGCTGACCCAGAGAGGGGTAAGAGTTTGAGCACTGCCCTCCTACAGGCTCAGGCCCACCGTGAGATCCCCAGATATGGGGATTACTTAGCCTTTCCAGGGACTTCTACCAACTTTAGAAAAAATAAAAAAGGGGGAACTGTAGAGAGCTGCGACGTGCCACGCCCTAAAGATGGAGCCGGTTTCCGCCTTCCACCAGCCCGACGGTGAGCACTTTCGGTGGTAAACAAGTCCATATTTGGCTAAGACCGCTGATTTGGCTTGCTTCCGCATACGTGGACCTCTAAGATAGCACCACGTGGCTTTACTTGATTGGCTGTTCATATAGTATTTAGCCTGTGGGTTGGGTCTGCCCAGGCATTCGGAAGACTGTTTTCAAGGGACCTGAATAAACTGCTTGAGAAGAGCTTTTGCGAGTTGCATCGTCCTTGCTGGTCGAGGGGGACGCGACAAACTTATATACTATTTTCACTGCACTACTTAACATATCTTATTGCCTACATCTGCACAGCACTCCAAGTAACACTTCACACATTTTCAAGGGGCTGGCCCCGTTCTTATCTATGCTCCTGCAGGTTTCTGCTCTTCAGCAGTCTGCCTGCTTACAGACTCATTACAATGGGCATGAACATGCCAGTCAGAGGATGGCTTGCAGGAGTTGGTTCTCCCTATCCATCAAAGAGGTTCCAGGGATCAAACTCAGGTCATCAGACTTGGTGGCAACCACCTTTACCAGCTGGCCCCTTAGTTCTGTTTTGTTTGGAGACCTGGTCTCATTAAGTAGCTGTGACTGGTTTGAAATTTGGTATTCTAGACTGCCTCCAACTCATAGGGGCAATCCTTGTGCCTCTGCCTAAAAAATAAGTCTTTAATAATATTGAAGCGTTCAGAGTAGTAATGTACCAGCACATATATCAATGTATAGCTGTCTGAATACATATGTAATATATATTAAATAGCAACTGTGTAATCTAGCTAATGAGGACATGATTGTTCAGTGCAATTCTTTCGCCTTTTCTAAATATCTGGAAAGTTTCATAACATGTTTTGTTCAAGCAGAAACATATTCAATTTTCAGTGTTTGAGGGGTACCATTTCATCATTCTCCCCCCCTCCCCTTGGAGAGTCACTGCTTTTCCCACCTTAAAACAGCACACATAATTTCTTTGCTAGGAAATATTTTTATTAACACAAGGCCATTTATCCAAATGCAAAGTAGAGACCTCCTGCATATAATTACTACACTGACGTGACTCAAGCCTGAAAGGCGATGCGTAAGAAACAGAGGGTAGGGACAGGTTTGTGGTTTTTAGCATCCTCAATCTTCTGGCCAGGAAATTTCACTGACCACTACGGTGGTAGATCCCGTTTCAGCTACCTATCAGAGGTAGGAAACAAATCATGCCAGCTCCTACTCACTAAAAAGCACCATCCCCACCTATCGGGAGTGAAGCGGAGATCGTTCGGTGTACTGCTGATCTGCGAAGGACTAAACCCTAAAACGGATAATGATGATCTCCACATCAAAAGGCTGCTGTGATATAAAATGGAAAAGCAACAGACCTACTAAATCATTATTATTCATCCCCCGACAAGCCATCATTATGACATGAGGGAGGACGCCAGAGCAGCGGTCTCAAATTCGTTTTCATAGGGACTTTGGAGGGAAGGGCTGACAGGAAAAGATTCAGCTCTGGCCGGCATCCCCTCCAAACAGCGGCCCCTAAAGAACAGAATCCACCGCCCAACCCCACAAAAAAAAAAAAAAAAAAAATATCTTGGAGCGCCCGGCAGCCGTCATCCCGCGCAAGCGCAGGGGTGGCTCAGTCTTCGGAGGCAAATGGACTATTCCATTTCTGACGGGTGCTGATAGCGGAGGGCTTAGGAGCCTGGCTCTGGAAGTGCAGCCGAGTCGATACTATTTTACCTGGTGGATATCACATTGTGATTACTAGGGCTCTACCTCGATGGTCGTGGCAGGCTTCTGGCAACGCTGAGTTTGGACCGCTCCAGAGACGACGTCCCCCCCCATACCTAGCAGCGCTAGGACCGGCCGGCGTGACGCCCGAGTACCGAAGCCTGGGAGGCCCCGCCCACTCCAACGGGTGTCACCCAGCCTTCCACAAGCCGCAGGGTCCCCGCCGGCGCGCCGCGGGGCAGCTCCTCCTCCTCTCCGCCCCGCCGGCTGCGGGCGCGGGGGACGTCAGCGCTGCCAGCGTGGAAACCGCTGCGGGCCGCGGGAGGCGGAAGTAGTGCCTGGCACCGCGGTCCCGTCCCCGGACGCCTTAGCCATGGACGCGTCCCTGGAGAAGGTTGGTGCGGAGAGGTCGGGCGGCCCTGAGTCTCCGCCTCCGGGGAGACTGTTTCCCGGTGGGAAAGGGGTCGGGGAGTAAGGAGTCTCGCCGGAGGAGGCGTCCGGCTAGGGCCTGGCCATGTCACGGGGCCCGGTGGGTGAGGGACGTGGGCCCAGCGCTGTCGGAGCCGACCTTGGCTTCGCTGAGGTTCGGCTCGGGGCAGGGCCCGAACCCGCGCTGGCACTGTAGGAGGACAGGAGCAATCCGTGTGGGCCCCAGAAGCACACGGGAGGAAGCCCTGGTTGTCGCGGTGCCCACTGCAGAGCCACTGATGCCCAGTGCTTTCCAAGTTAGGAGACAAATTGTGAACTTTGGCAGGCGTAGGAATCACCTGGGGACCTTGGTAAAAAAATACGGATTTGCTGCCTCGGGTCTGAAGCTGGGGTGGGCGGGAACTCCGTTTGTTGAGTTTAAAAAGTTTCCCCACGTGATTTCCGATGCTGTAGTCTGCGAATATCGGGCTAGAACCCCTAGGATACAGAAAGGGATGGGTGGGCATTCCGTAAATGCTGAGTTTGTTTGGGGGAGGGGGCGGTCTCAGCTGGTTAAGACCAGCTTGGGTACCTCTTTCTGAGAATCACGAGTTTCTTCACGGGTTTCTTCATGGACCCTGCTTTTAGTGGGTAACATTCTGTCCTCAAAGTCTTTTCTCTCTGTCCCTTCTTGATATTCTTATCCGATGTGATGTAAATCTAGTTTTCCATACAGGTGGAATCAGTCCACACTCCCTCCTTCACGTCCTCTGTCCCTTCCTTTCTATCCTACCTCTGTTTTGTAAAAGTAATCCTAGCTAGTCTGTAACTCCCTACAGACTAGGCCAACCTCCTGCCTCTGCCTCCCAAATCGCTGGTATTACAGGGCTGTGCCAGCATGCCCAGCTTGGAATTCCTTTTTCAAAGAAGCAGCTGCTGTAGTTGTGCTCACTTGTCACTGGAGAGTTGAAGGCAGATGTCTTCATGTGTACACGGTGTCGTATCTTGCTCCTCAGCTATTTATCATACATTGGGTGGAAATCAATCAGGGAACAACATACTCCAATCAGGGAACAACATACTCCCCCCCCTTGATTCTTCTCATTAACATAGTGTCTACTTTTTGGTACCATGATCAAGATTGGTGATTTTTAACTTTAAGTTAGGTTTGTTCCCCCAGAGACATTTGGCAATTTCTGGAGATGTTTTAAACTAGAGTGGGAGTACAAAGGAGGTACTGCTTGGACCTAATAAGAAGAATCTAAGGATACTGTTGAATATCCCTGTTGCATGGGTCAGTTCCATGCATCAGAGAAATATCAGCTGAGAAAACTGGTTGAGATTATGTGTGTAACTCCAGTGGTTGAATACAAAATGATGCTGAAAATGTCCCGTGTTTCCCATTTCTTAATAAGGCCTTATGTCATTTCATTAGAAACCTGAAAGAACCAAGGTGATCTTTCCTTTAAGAAAATCTGAAAACAGCCATTCAGTACAGGATAACTATACTATAACCAATTCACCAAAAGGAACAGGAACATAGACTTTGTTATCTGTTAATGAGACACTTTACCCTAGTGGTGCTGCCATGTAGGCCCCCAGTGTATGAGGAAGCTCTTAGCCCTCATATGGCTTCAGAACTGGGGCAGGGGAATGATATGTAGGGATACTCCACTCCAGAGGAGTAGGACAGAAGGGAGAGGGGGTAGATGGAGGGTGGGAGGGGTGGAAAGAGATGTAACTTGAAGTAATAAACATTAAAAAAAAAAAGAATATCTGAAAACTAACTGGGGGTGGCACATGCCTAGTCCCCAGCACTCGGGAGGCAGAGGGAGGTGGATCTCTGTGAATTTGAGGCCAGCCTGATCTACAAAGTGAGTCCATGACAGACAGGGCTGTTGCACAGAGAAACCTTGTCTTGAAAAACCAAAAAAAAAAAAAAAAAAAAAGATACTCTGAAGAGGTGCTGAAACTCCATCCATCATGCTTAAGTATGAAACTTAAATTGTATTAAACTTTGAGGAATTCAGAATATGTGGACTGAAAGTCTCTGCCTTAGGCCAGTGTGAAAATTATAAATGTAAATTTTATCTTAAAAGCTAGGGCTCAGCTGGGTGGTGCACACCTTTAATCTCAGCACTTGGAAATTCAGAGGCAGGCAGATTTCTGTGTTTGAGGCCCGTATGGTCTACAGAGTGAGTTCCAGGACAACCAGGGATACACAGAGAAACCCTGTCTCAAAAAAGAAAAGAAAAGAAAAAGCTAGGGCTCCCCCCCCACCCCCCACCCAATAGGGTTTCTCTGTGTAGCAGTATGAGCTGTCCTGGAACTCAGATTTGTAGACCAGGCTGGCCTCAAACTCACAGAGATCCGCCTGCCTCTACTTCCCAAGTGCTAGGATTAAAGGTGTGTGCCACCATGCCCAGCTTAGGGCTCTTATTTTTAAATCCCATGAAGTGATTAGAGAACTTTAAGTATAATGAATAATTCCTGTTAATGCTAAATGAACAGAAAAGGCTTTGATGTCATAAGTATGTAGATGACATTGTGTTCTGAGAAATAGTTTGAATTAAAGGGAAACATTGAATTATGTCCATTGTTCCTGTTTCTTTGAGGAACAGGCTAATTTGGGCTAGATTCTACATTTCTAATATAAATTTGAGAGCTAGTTGAGTAGTTCCTGAATGATCCCACTTAATCTGATCCATGCATAATTTACAGAGCCACAGAAACCACAGTGTTACTTGATATTCATCCTCTGACGCGGCAGTGTCCCTTCCTCTGGGACAAATGGTTTTCAACCTGTGGGCATGACCCTACAGGAGTCACATATCAGACATCCTGTATATCAGATATTTATATTATTATTTATAACAGCAGAATTATAGCTATGAAGTAACAAGAAAATAATTTTATGGTTGGGAGTCACCACAACATGAGGAACTGTATTAAAGGGTCTCAGCATTCGGAAGGTTGAGACCCATTGAGCTAGGATTGTGATTGTTACTCAGTAGAATCACCCCATACATGATCCTTGATCAAATTATAACTCTGTACCGCTGCTTTCTCTTGAAGTAGTATGCAAACTTGCAAATATGTCATGGCAGTCACTTTCCTTGCCTTAATTTGGTTTTCTTTCACAATGGTATCCGAAACGAGTGATGACTCCACACCAGATAGGCTAACTGTAAGGACAAGGAATTCAAACTAGGAGAGTAGAAAGAGGGACTGGGAAGAACTGAGGTGATCTTTCCTCTGAGAATAGTTTTGTATAAGTAAATCTGGGGGGAGGAAGTGGGTAAGGTGGCTGGAAAGATGGTTTAGTGGTTAAGAGCACTTGTTGCTCTTCCAGGGGACCCAGGTTCAATTCCCAGCACCTACATGGTGGCTCACAACTGTCTGTACCTCCAGCTCCATGGGATCCAGCACCTTCTTCTGACCTCCTTAGGCACCAGGCATGCATGTGCTGCACAGACAAATGTACAAGCAGAACACCCATAACATATAAAACAAATCTGGAAAAAAAATTTAAGTGGATAGGTATCCTCTAACATCTTATGTTCAACATGTAAGAAACTGGATTCTGGAGCTGGAGAGATATTTTAGTAGTTAGGAGTGTGTACTGCTCTTTTAGAGGATCCAAGGTAGCTTGTAAAAGAGGGACTTCTTCCCAGTCCCTCTTTCTACTCTCCTAGTTTGAATTCCTTACAGTTAGCCTATCTGGTGTGGAGTCATCACTCATTTTGGATACCACTGTGAAAGAAAACCAAATTAAGGCAAGGAAAGTGACTGCCATGACATATTTGCAAGTTTGCATCCCCTCCAGCTTCAGGGGATCAGACATCTTCTGGCTTCAGAAAGTACTTGCACAGTATGGGATACACAAACACACATGTATACATAGATAAAAAAAGAAAAATATAAAACAGAAAAGCAAGGTCCTGGACAATAGTTTTAAGTAAATAGTTTGTATAAGTACTAGGACAGGAAGTAGTTATTATGGCTACGAGCGACTATATTCACTTGTTCACCATATGTACCTTTCAGTAATATCTTGCTGCTTTAAACCTTTCCATGTTTAATGAAAAATGTCACTCTTCCTGGATATCCTGTTTGGACCAGGTGTGCTGAATTCTTTTGTGTCTTTTTGCTTTAACTCCACCCTTGGGCAAACTCAGGACAGAATTTCTCAAGCTTCTCAATTGCTGATATTTGTGTCAACTGA
Organism: Lophiomys imhausi; assembly: GCA_907164525.1. Taxonomy (NCBI): domain Eukaryota; kingdom Metazoa; phylum Chordata; class Mammalia; order Rodentia; family Muridae; genus Lophiomys; species Lophiomys imhausi. The sequence continues at coordinate 108,652 of CAJQZJ010036595.1, forward strand.
TTCTCGTGTGTGGGGGATTCACTGCAATGCAACATGGTTAACAGAATCACTGGCCTCCATCCGCTAGATTCTAGCAGTATACTTCCAGCTGTAACAATTGAAAATGGCTCCAGATGGGGTAGGAGGAATTTCCTCTGCTTGGAAATCATTAACTAGCAACCCAGAGCTGCTGTTCAGTTAGGGAGCTACTAGTTACAATTACCAACTTAAATCTAAATGTACTGAACTGAAGCAGAATTGACAGCTATCTAACCACCTTCTCAGTGCTCAACAGGTACATATGGCTTGTTGCTCCCATCCAGGGCAGCACAGTGCTAGACCATTTCCACTACCAATGCAGTAGAACTGGGTGGTTTAATTAGCTTTTTAGAGCTCACTGTCTCTGAAAGAGGCAACTTAAATTCTTGTTTTTACCTAAGCCCACTGTTGTTGGGCTTTTGTTTGTTGTTTTGTTTTATCTGTCTTTGAGACAGGATATCATTATATAACCAAGGATTACCCTGAGCTCATGGTCTGTCTTCACCTCCTGAGTGTATGTGCCATCATACCTATCTTTGTGTAGTACTGGAGACTTGTGGGTACTAGGTAAGCACTCTGAGCTGTGTCACTGGCTCCCATTTTTCATTCTTGGCCTTACCTAAACATCTCTCTTTTGCATCCAATTTTACAAAGTTAATTATCTTACTGTTAGATGCTTCTGAAGAGGAACAAACGCAGCATGAATAGAGCATCCTATCATTATTAATTAATATTTAATAATTAATAATATAATTATTATTAATAATATAAGGATGGCTAGGGCTTTATGTCTTCCTTTAAAAAGTGTGACACAGGGGTACTGGGGAGAAGCCTTAGTGTTAAGAGTGCTTAACACCTCGGCTCCTAGCACGCATGTGATGTGGCTCACAGCTACCTGTAACTCCAGTTCCAGGGGACCTGACTGACACCCTCGGGCTTCCGAAGATGCCTATATGCTTGTGGTACTCTTAAATTCACAAAGCCTCACACACGTAAATACAAATAATAAATAAATCTTTTAAAAATGTTTTTTAATGCACGAGACAAGAATCCCAGTGAGGCAAGTTTCTGTGCATACTGAGGCAGAATCCCCTCTTTCACATACATAGAGGGATTTTTGTGACCTTTGTGCTCTCATGAAAGTGAGGACTTTGCGTACAGGTGCATGGTAGGCATGGCAGTAAATGATTACCCATTGGATTGGATTTGCTGTGTTAGAGTGCTGCTCCTAAAAGTGTATATAGCCTTGGCTGGGCATGGTAGCACACACCTTTTAATCCTAGCACTTAGCTGGCAGAAGCAGACAGATCTCTGGGAGCTTGAAGCCAGCCTGTTCTACATCATGAGTTCCAGAACAGCCAGGGATATGTAGAACCTGTCCCAATAAACAAAGAAGCGCATGTATGGCCTTGGTGATTCTAATTTATTCCGGATTGCAGAGGTATTAGTGGGCAAGGCTTTTGGTGTTCTTCTTCCACCAACTCCCACCCACCCACCACCCCGAGTTCTGATGTTATAGTTAGGACTGTAAATTACATTATAGCCCCAATTGAATGTTGTATGTTTTTACTTAAAGCAGAAATCTGTTTTGATGTATACATTCTTATTAGTTATGGTATAAGGAAGGACAACATTCTTACTTTGTTTTATTTTGTGGATGAGATCTTGCAGTGTAGTCCAAGTGGGCTTCAGACTCTACTTTTCCCAACCTTCCATGTGCTAAGATTACAATAATACACATCACAGTGGGCTACTAGTGTACATTGTTAAATAGGTCATTGCCTGAGAAGGAGGAATAGAAAGGTGTATAGAAATGAAAAAGAAATGAAGTAGATGGTCAGCCAGACTTTTGAAGAAGAGGGTGTTTTGGGTGTGTTTTTAAAATTGTTTTTGTTTGGGCTTATTATTATTATTTATTATTATTGTGTTTGTGATGAGTGTGAGAGAGTAGGTGTAAGTACGCCCCAGAACTAGTGTGAGGGTGAGAGGTTAACTTTCTAAAGTTGGTTGTCTCCTTCCACTGTAGAATCCAGGGATAGCACTCAGATCATCAGGTTTGTACAGCATGCACCACCATATCTAGTTTACAAAGAGACATTCTATCTAAAATAGTTAATTCAGAATTGTGTTTATCTAGAGTTTGTTTTAATTGTATATGTATTATAGATTTTAAATTTATACTTTTGCCATGTTTTCTCCTCATAAAATAAAGAATTCATTTTATTTTATTATTTTTAATAGAGTGTATGTATGTGTATATATGTACTTGTATACACTTCATGTGTGTACACAGAAGAGCATCAGACCCCTGGAGCTAGAGTTATAGGCCATTGAGTCATCTGATGTGGGTTCTTGGCTGTGAACTCAGGTTCTCTCCAAGAACAAACAAGTGCAAGTACTTCCCCCACAGACTGAGTTTCTCAGTATAGTCCTGGCTGTCCTGGACTCACTTTTTCTACTTTTTTTTTTTTTTAGGTTTTTCAGGACAGGGTTTCTCTGTGTATCCTTGACTGTTCTGACTCACTTTGTAGACATGGCTGGCCTCCAACTCACAAAGATCACCTGCTTCTGCCTCCTGAGTGCTGAGATTAAAAGAGTGTGCCACCAAGCCCACCTAAGTGCCCAAATGATGATATTTGAAGTCTTAAAAGTTTTTCTTTTTCTTTTTTCTTTTAATTATGTGGTGACTAGTAGGGGAGCTTGTACCATGACATGCTGGTAGAGGTCAGAGGAAAACTTGTGAGAATTGTTTTACTTTTTCTTCCATGATTGGTCTCTGAGATAGAACTCGGGTATTCTGGTAAGGGTTGCTGGTAAGGACCTTTAATCTGGTGAGAAATTTCAATGTTTCTTTGTTTTTTGATTTTTCTTTTGTTTGTTTGGTTGTTTTGTTTTTGTTTATGTTTGAGGTAGAATCTCAAGTAGCCTAGGCTGGCCTGAGACTTGCTGTGTTCTCTGGCCTGGCTTTGAACTTTTTGCAGCCTCCAACTGCTCGGATTTTGGTGTGTGTTGCCCCATCTGGTACTCATTTTGTTATTTTAGAGATAGCATGCCAATGTTAATTCTGTATGATTCTAGTGAAGTTTTGGAAATAGTAATGTTGACAAATACAGGAAATCCCTTCATTATTATCTGATGGTGGGGATTGAAGCTCACAGGCCTTTCATACTAGGTGAGTGCTCCTCCACTGAACTGTATCTTCAATACTACACATGTCTTTCATCTTTCTGATTTGATTGCCTACAGACAGATCCTGGCAACACTTTCAAGAAACTTATCTCAGAGAGTTGTGTCTAGTTAGGACAGCATACTACTCTTTAAGGTTGTTTTGTTTTGTTTTCTTGTGATGGTAGGGATTGAACCCAATTTCTTAGTGCATGCTGGATAAGTAATCTCACTGAGTTACATCTACAGACTAAGAATTGTGTTTTTGTTCCAGAATAACTGTGGGATTCTAGATAAACAAGAACTTAAACATAAAACTTGCCTAATGTGTGGTATCTTTTCTCTGTATGCTTACTTGGAAGGTACTATTCATTAATGCTTAAGTGATGGATTTTAGAATCTGGTTTCTAGGAGTTGAGGAGAATTTTTAAATTTAGACTTAGATTTATTGGTTTCTGGGTATCTCTGGTGGTGATTTGGATGCTCTATTAGTCACTTTTTTGTTGCTTTGATAAAACACCATGACAGACAATTTGGCTTATTTTGGGCTTACAGTTCCAGAGGGTTAGGACCCAAAATGGCAGAGACAGCAGGCAGCAGACACAGCAGCTGGAGATGGAAGCTGAGAGTCCACATCTTAGACCACAAACAGGAAAGAGAGAGTCAAGTGCGAATGGCAGGAGACTTTAAAACCTCAGATTTTGCCCCCACTACATGACTCCTCTAGCAAAGTCATACCTCCTAATGGATTCCCCAGTAGGGCTAGCAACTGAGGACCAAATATTCAAATGCCTTAGACTGAGGGCTATCTCACTCAAACAACCACAGCGCTTTTCTTGTGACCTATTTTGTGTACTGTTTTCTGTGACAGATGTTTGGTATCTTATGTTATTAATGATATTAATAATATCGTTGTTTCTTTATCTTTACAGAGTGTTTTTTTAATTTTTTTTGCTTTTTTTTTTTTAAGACACGGTTTCTCTGTGTAATAGCCCTGGCTGTCCTGGACTCACTTTGTAGAGTAGGCTGGCCTCGAACTCATAGAGATCCTCCTGCCTGTGCCTTCCAAGTGCTGGGATAAAGGCGTGCACCACCACACCTGGCTCTTTCCAGACTTTTACCACTCTGTTGAATGTTTTGTCCTTTCACATTAATCTCTGGCAGATTGTGAATTTTGCAAAGTTAAATACTAGTAGTTACACCTTGTCAGCAACTACATGTCACTTTGACCCTGGAGATTGTCTTATGAATGAGTAGTTATAAGTAAGTCCTGATGTTCTCACAGACACACCCAAACATAAACAGAGCCTTTTTGTTTTTGTTTGTTTTTTTTTTAAGTTTCTAGTGGGAATGTGCATGGCATGCCTTTGGAGGTCAGAGGGTAGCTTGTGGAAGGCGATCCTTTCCACAGTGTGGGTTCTGAGGCTCAAACTTGGGTTGTCATTAAGCATGGCAGCAGGTGCCTCTACTCATTCAGCCATCTTAATAATCCTGTTTGTTATTTTTAGACAGGGTTTCATAAAGCCCAGCAGAGATTGATCTTGAACTCGCCCTGATCCTCCTGCATCAGCCTTCTAAATTTCTAGATCACAGATGGACACCATCATAGGTTCTGGTGTTTTATTTATTCTTTAAAAGTAAGCATACACAGAGGCTGAAAAGATGATTCAGCAGTTAAGAACACTTGCTACTCTTACAGAAGACCTGGATTTCATTTCCAGTACCCCATGGCAGCTCCTAGCTGCCTGTAACTTCATTTCCAGGGTTCCAGCACCTTCTGATCTCCATAAGCACCTGCACAAGGTGCACATTGTCACATTTCCTTTTTTTTTTTTGTTGTTTTGAGACAGGGTTTCTTTGTATAGCCTTGGCTGTCCTAGAACCAGCTCTGTAGACCAGGCTGGCTTCAAACTCATAGAGATCAGCCTGCCTCTGTCTTCTAAGTGCTGGGATTAAAGGCATGTTACATCACCACTCAGCTCATTGTGACATTTTCGTACATGTTGATCATTATTCTTTGCTCTTATGTTTTCTTCTTACCCACTCGTCCCCTACCCCTCACTTGCTGGGCCCCCTTTTTCCTCCAAATAACCCCTCTGTCTTCATATTGCATGTAGATCTGACACTTAAGTTATCTTACTTAGGTTTATTTATTTTTAAATTATTTGTGAAATACCCATAGGTGAAGACTTATGCCACAGTTCATAGGGATTTGAAAACAACTTTGTGGAGTTGATTCTCCCCTCCTTTACATGGACTCAGTGTATGGAACTCAGGCCACATCATCAAGTGGCAAACACTTATCTACTTAACCATCTCATAGGCCCTTTTCTAGGATTTAAATAAAGAAAGGTGAAAGCAGAAAAGTAAATATTTTGTAGAATTTGTGAGAACATGGTGACACCCTCACGACAGGTGTGCTGCTGTCTAGTGTATACTTTCCTTTCCCTTAGAGCTCATAAAGTACCACCACATAAATTTCCCTGGCCTTTTCTAGAAGGAATAAGGTTGAAGATCTGAAGTAAACATTTAATCATGGGTAGGGTGACTATATCCTGGTTTGCCTAGGGCCGTCCCAGACTATATCTTTTGTCCTGGTTTAATTATTAATACTATTAAAGTGCCCCTGTTTGGGTTACTTGCACATTCTTGCTGACAAATGCCTTTACCTGATGAACCATCTCACTGACTCTATTTTATTTGTTTTTAACTAAAAAGACATGTTCCAATCCTGTAAGAAAAATTTATCATCAAGTTGTAAAATAGTAGAAAGGAAAATTTTCCCTGACTAGAGAGTCACTGATATTTTTTTCTGAGTGAAAACAGGAATTTAAAAGATGATCATGAGTTGGGCATGCACATATCTTGAATGTCAACACTCAGGAGGCAGAGACAGGATTTCTGTGAGTTTGAGGCCAGTTTGGACTGCATAGTATGTGGAGAGAGGACCCCCCCTAGCATAGTAAGTTCCACAGATAGGACTGTGGAGAGAGGAGCCCCCCAAAAAAGATCATTAAGAGTAAACTTTAGTTATGTGGTTTTGGAGTATGGCCCATTCTCAGAATGTGAGTTATTTCATGATCTTATAATAATTACAAACAGTATTGACTCATGGTTCAGAGCACTGGTTCTAGAATAATAGTGACTGTGTTAAATGTTAAGTAGGTGTAAAGTGGTTAGTTGGCATAACCTAATGATTGTAAGTAACTCAGCAATTATTAGGGATCATCCTACATGCTCCATGTTAAAGCACAGTGAAGTTATGGTGTTTTCCCTTAGAATACGCCATAGAAAATACTGTTCATCCTTAATATCATAAAATAGTTCATGTCTGTTTCTCCTTCTATGTACTAAAGATAGGCTTCTTTGCACAATTTCTAAGTTCTTTGTCTTGTTGGGTTTTGTTGTTTGCTCATTTGTTTAGACTGAATCTGATGTATTTCAGACTGGCCTCAAACTCATTGTGTAGCCAAGGATGGCTTTAAACTTTTTAGACTACTGCTTTTTTTCTCCAGTGCTGAGATCACAGCCATGTGCTACTTCACCTAGTTTCTGCAGTGCTGGGGATCAAACCTATGGCCTTGAATTCGTAGCAGTTGAGTTCTGCCTCTCCTATGCCTCTTAAATGCTGCGATTATAGGCATGACCTACAACATCCAACTCAGTTGCATTGTTTTTGTTGTGTTTTGAGTTGGACTCACATAGACCAGGCTGACCTGAGATTCCATATGTCGATGAGGTTAACTTTGAACACTTGATCCTCCTACCTCTCTTTCCCAAGGGATTATTCACCGCCACACTTGGTTTCAATTGAATTCTTTATTTTTGTAGGTTTGTGTATGGTTCTTGCTTAGCTTTTGTATAATAACATAGTTTAAACAGCTAGCAACATGACAGAGACATATGAAGTAGGAATAAGAAAATAGTGGCTGTTCTTGATAGGAATTTCTTTTGTCATGGTTTTTAGTTTTAAGGGACTCAATAGTAAATATATAAGTCAGGCATTGTAGCACATGCTTGTGCTTCTAGCACTTGGCAAGTAGAAGATTAGAAGTTCAAGGTCCCAGAACTTCAAGAACATGCTCAGTCAGTAAAGTGCCTGTCATGCAAATAAAAGACCTGAGCTAGGACCCTTGGCACCTACATTTAAAGAAAAAAAAAAAAAAAAAAAAAGCCAGATGTGGCCACACATATCCTAACTGTGGGAACAGAGACAGAGCTTGCTGACCAGCCAGTCTAGTTTGGCTATTCTAGCCTATTGGTGAGCTCTAGGTTTATCTTAC
>CAJQZJ010036596.1:0-24091 GCA_907164525.1 Lophiomys imhausi
GGCAGAGCAAGCAACCAGCTGATGGGGAGGGAACATGGGAAAAAAAAACAACAGAGAGTAAGAGGAAGCCAGGAGGATAGATAGAGAGACACACAGGAAGGACATTGAGTTTGAGGAGTTTTTGAGACAGTGTGGGGAAGGAACCTTCCTTCTGGGGTATCAGCTGAGGAAGAAGGTCAGCTGGGTGCTTTCTCTACCTCTCTGAGCTATCAGGCTTTCAGCCCAGCATCTGGCTCCCAAGTCATTATCAGTAAAATCATATGATTGAGATTTTGTTAAAAACAACAAACCTCACTTGTTTTTCTTCAGGAGCCACTCACCTTGTTTTTTGTTTGTTGGTTTTGTTTTTTAAATTATCTTTTGTAGACTTATTTTATATGTATGGTTATTTCGCCTGAATGTATGTCTGTACACCAAATGTGTGCCTTGTGCCCACACAGGCCAGAAGAGGGAACCAGAACCCTTGCAACTGGATTTACACAGGGTTGGGAGCTGCTATGTGGGTTCTGGGAACTGAACCCAAATTCTCTGCAAGAGCAACTCTTATTCACTGAGCCATCTCTCTCCAGCCCCCACCTTGGTTTTTGTTTCTTGTTTTTGAGACAAGATCTCTAATCATCATGGAAGTCACCAAGTAGTCTAGGCTGGCTGGCCTAGTGATTGTACTGTCTCCATCTCTCAATGCTGGAATGATATATATATATTTGATGTTTTGAGACAGGGTTTCTCTGTGTAATAGCCCTGGCTGTCCTGGACTCACTCTGTAGACCAGAGCTGACCTTGAACTCACAGAAATCTTCCTGCCTCTGCCTCCCAAGTGCTGGGATTAAAGGCGTGCACCACCATGCCTGGTCGGGACTATAATCTTAACAATATAACCTTACATGCCTTTTTATGTTGATGCTGGGGATCCAAACTCAGGTCCTCATGCTTTCGCAATAAACACGTTACTAACTGTGCCATATCCTTAGTCCCCATTTTTTTCCTCTTTATAAGTTGCTTTGCCTCATACATTCATTACAGTAACAGAAAACTGAGTGTATGTCGTCAGCAGTATGACTCGGAGGTTCCTGGGGCTCATGGGGTATGACCTGGATCCGAATCCCAGCTCTGATTCTTTCTTTTTTTTTTTTTTTGGTTTTTCGAGACAGGGTTTCTCTGAATATCTCTGGCTGTCCTGGACTCGCTTTGTAGACCAGGCTGGCCTTGAACTCACAAAGATCCGCCTGCCTCTCTCTGCCTCCCAAGTGCTGGGATTAAAGGCGTGCGCCACCACCACCCGGCTGTCTGATTCTTTCTAACTGCTGACCTTGAATAGGTAACATGACCTGCTTGCTAAGCCTCGGTGTCTTTATTGAACTCTGTGAGGTACCATATCTGTCTGTCTATTTCTTTGGTTGCATGACACCTTGGAACCATTATCACATGAGGTCCAGCTTGTTTAGAACACCCTCTCCAGGGCAAAAATTAAAAAAAAATTTTTTTAAATTATTTTACTATACTTTTGTTCTGTCTGCATGTATATCTGTGTGAGGGCATCAGATACCCTAGAACCAGAAATACAGACAGCTGTGAACTGCCATGTTGGGTGCTGGGATTTGAACCTGGATCCTTTAGAAGGACAGCTGGTGCTCTTAGTTGCTGAGCCATCTCTACAGCCCCCAGGGCAAAGATTTATCACCGTGTAGAATGTTCCTGACACTTTGTGGCAGACAGAAGCTGCAGCTCCCAAGTGGGATTATTTCCAGAAAGGTTTCCTGTGAATAATGCATGTGTTACTGTTGAGCTGGCAGTCTAAATGAGATGTCTCTTGAGTCCTGATGGATTACTGGATGTCATTTTGCATTACTCAATGTCCTTTCTCCAACACTTCCAGGTGACCTTCAGTGAGTCACTGGGCCACTCTGACACAGTTCTCCTAGGCCTAAGCGAGGGAACTCAGATTGGTTCCTGAGGCCAGTTGGGACCATACAAGTGAGTGTCCAAGAGAGCTGTTCTGGGATGGAGCAGGTGGCTCAGTTAGTAGAGTACTTTTATACCATGCACAAAGTCCTGGGTTTGATTCTCAGCATAAACCAGACATGGTGGTGTGTGCTTGTAAGCTAAGGCTTGGGGAGATGAAGGCAGGAAGATCAGCTGCTCAAGGTCATCCTTGGCTACATAGCAAGTTTGAGGCCAACCTGGACTATGCAAGATGCTCTCTCAAAAAACAAAATAAATAAAATGAAAAGAGAGAATATGTTCTTCTGGCTGTTGAGTTGAAACTGTGGAAACAACCCTATAATAAGATAATTGGCCAATTAGAACTGCATAACAACTAGCGCTTTGTAGCAGAATGGTTCAGTCTATTATTCTTGTTGTGCTTTCATTTTATTTATTTTTTAATTTCCTTCATGAATCCAGACAATTTTAAATCCACCCTGAACTCTGAATCATGAATCTTCACCATGACCCCTCCCCCAACTTCCAATCTGCAAACCAACTCAAGAGTTAGCAGAAGGCCCTGGTCAATCAGGGATGGCATGGGAACCAAATAGTGTCATACATGTGCTCGGAGGGGATATAATGGGATCTGGGGAGAACGAACTGTTGAAAGTGAGACTCCAGGTTTTAAAAACTACTCAGCCTGAAAGGCATGTCACTGGTTGAATTTCTGACAGCCTGGAACCCTGCCGGGGAGATAAACCATGTGGATGACAGGTTTTCATTCAGAAGGTCCCGGACCATATGAATAGTATGGGAAGTGGGTCGAGGCTCTGAAAGAGAGTTTAGCTATTTTTTGGACATTTGAGGCATGGTTGACTTCGCTCCTGCTTCCTGTGGTTCTGTGAAAAGACTGAGATGATGCCAAGGGTGCTGTTCTCACACAGTGCTACTGGACAGATAAATGAACAGGGGCTGAGTCCCAGGGAGCCAGAGCAGCTCTGGACACCCTAGCATCACAGCTGACTTTTAAAACTGTCTCTGAAGTCCTGGTCTGGGTCTGAGTGAAGACTGTGTTGAGTGTCTTGCTTGGTAATTCTTGAAGTGGGCACCTGTGGCTGGGGTCACCCTCTCAATTAACAGGGCATGGAGAAAAAAAAACCACTGGATCTAGATGATGAGGTCACTTCCAATAAAAATAGGGTCGGGAGGGCAAGAAGATGGCTTAGTCAGTAAAGTGCTTGCCATACAAAGATAAGGATATGACTATGCCCCAGAAACCCCTTAAGAAATGCTGGATATGGCAGCACATGCTTGTTTGTGTTCTCAGGTGGAAGCAGCCAGCCAGGCTAGCAGGATCACAAGTCCTGGATCCTGTTCTCAAAACACAAAATGAGAAAGGACACCTGACCTTGACCTCTGACCTCCACGTGTACCTGTGCATGCTCACACATATGAAAACGAAGCAACAGCATCACCCTCCTAAAAACAAAATTGGCTGGCGTTACTATGGTAACTCCAAAATAGTAGCTGGGTTACACTGGAAGTGCTGGGTTACATTTGGGGAAGGGCAGAAAAGCCTAGACTCTGGTGTGGGAGTGAGTGGAATATGCTGCCCACAATAGCCTAAGTCCAGAAAACCTCGGCATGAATCATTGAGAGCCCACATCAGAAACAGCTATTTTGAGTCCAGTTGGAAAGTTTGGCTCCCACGAGTGTATGAACCGGGCATGGTGGCACATGCCTGCAATCTCAGCACTCTGAGAGTGGAGGCAGGTGGATCACAAGTTCAAGTTATCTTTGGCAACAAAGAAAGTTTGAGGCCAGCCTGGACTATATGTGACCTTGTCTCAAAAAAAGAGAAGCAGGGGAAAGGAAGGAGACAGTATCTGCAAAAGCTTGGTCTGGACAATACTGCCTGATGGCTAATCCAACTCACCACCTGCCTCTCTTTGTTCAGCCTATGAGTCACAAATGGTTTTTACATTCCCAAATTGTTCAGGGAGAAAAACAGATCACGATATGAAAATGGCACAAAATTCTGACTTTGGCACCCATAAAGAAAGTATCATTGGATCAGGGCCATGAACATTTGTCATGTATTGTCTCAATGGCTGTTCTGTGCTACAACAGAGCAGAGTATCTGGGTGGGGACCATATGGCCCTCTGAGGCAAAAATATTTACTATCAACCCTTGAGGAAAAGGTCCCTCTTCTAAGTGAGCCAGTCACCGTATTCTGTGTTTGAAATTCAGCATAGACTGAATAGGTGATAGTTCAGTCAGTAAAATGATTTGAGTTCCATCCCTAGAACCCAACTGTAAAAGCCAGGTGTGATAGCATGTGCTTATCATCACCCAGCTCTAGGAAGAGGGAGACAGACCACTGTGGTTCATTGGCCAGCCAGCCTGAGTCAGTGAGGACAATGAAATGCCCTGCCTCAAAATATCAGGAAGACACACAAGAGACTTCCAAATGTATGTACACACACACACACACACACACACGTAAATACACACATGTGCACACGTGTACACATCTCTAACTTGTTTCTTGAAAACTAAGGCATTAAGTATTTTTAAAATCCACTCATACTATGCTGGCAAACTTACTGAAATAGTTGATATTTCTTGCCAGGTCACATGGGCAGAATAGTTAGTATTTTACATAAGCCTGCTTATTGAGGCTTTTAAGGTTATAAAGCAAAAGTACCACCTAGAATTTAAATAATAATCCCCATGACAACAGCGATAGTATATTCAATTTCATAATGGTCACAGCCCATTTTTATGGTGTCACAAACTGCATCACCTATATTGACATAATCTTAAAAATATTCGAAGCTATAATTGAAATGAATTTGATAGTAATGATAGCAATCATCACTTTTAATTAAATTTCTTGTTATTTGTGTATGCATATGTCTGTGTGCATAATGGTATAGCACATCTATGGAGGTCTGAGGATAGCTTTTGTAGAGTGGGTTTTTCTTTCCACTTTTATGTGGGCTTTGGGGGTCGGATTTGGGTCAACAGGTTTGTAAAGCCAGCTTTCACCTGTTTTACCTTTTACCTCTAAGCCATCCCACCAACCCTGTAATTGTTGATTTTTTTTTTTTTTAGCCTTTGCTATGTGCCAGAAAACACTATCAACACCTCTGTTTCTCAGTACATTTAACAACCCCGATCCTTCTCTCAGACAGCTCTCTAGATCCATTTTGTAGATGACAAATCTAAAACAGATTCAGGGGAAGTAGTTTTGTAAGGTCTCAGAGCCAGTGAATGCTGGAACCAATATTCCCATTGCATTATGATCTAGAAACTAGACTATGGGGTAGATAATCTCAGCTTTGAGGTTTCTCTAGTATAAAATGTAATTGGTAGCATGGTCCAACATATCTTTTTACATTTTTCTGTTCATTTTAGTTTGGGCAATAATACTCTGGATTGAACCCAGGCTCTGTATCCCTGGTGTGATGACTAATATCCTGTTAACTTGACAAGATCTAGCCTTACCTAGGAGACAAACCTCTGGTAATATCTGTGAGAGTGTTTCTCCCATAGGGCCATAAAAACTCTTCCACCTCCCAAAGTGCCTGAAACTATCGATTAATCTTTTTCACACATAAATCCTTGGGGCACACATATTGCCCAGTGAAAAGCAAAACAACCCAGCTATTTTCATATTACCTGAATCATCCACATGGGCCTCTCACATGATGGCTTTGCTGGGCTTATTTCCTTGGCTGGACATGAAGTAGGCCAGCTTGCAGATGGATGGACTAGTTTAAATTCCTAGAGTGGTGCTTAGGACAAGCTGGGGCAACAAATTAGCTCTGGGTTTCACTTTGGTTTCTCTTATTCTTACTGGTTTGTTTCCTTTATTTTCATTCTGAAAAGAAAACAAATATCCTTTCCTGTTCCCTTCCAATGACTCAGATGGAAGTGTTGTCTTCCACTCAGGAGGGAGCTTGGAGAGATGGTGTCTCACAGCCAGTTACAGAAATGACCAGAGTAGCTACAAATGCTGTTGGAGAGTTTCCTTGTCCTCATCTCTCAAAGTGGAGGTAGTTCTAAGGTACCTCTCTGACAGAATTAGGAAAGTGGATGGTGGGGGAAGGGAGACTTGGCTTTCTAGCAGTAGTGGGGAGATTTGAATGGGTGGTGGTATTCCCATTTACAGAGAGGAAATTGTTGGAGGAAGGTCTAATACATTGGTTCTGAAAGGCTGATTTCAATGCTGAGATTACTGCCCCTTCTGAGGCATTCTGTGATTGGTTAATAAAAAGTCACTGATGGCCAATTAGCCGGGCAGAAAGAGTATAGGAAGGTGGGACTTCCTGAGATGTAAACAGGAACCCTGCATTTTACACAAAGGAATCTCTCCGCCAGGAGACATGGAAGCAGATAGATGTGTTTGAGAACTCTGGAAGGTATAGCAAACCACATGGCTATTTGGGATTAGTGGTCTGGGTTTAACTTAAATGAGCTAGTTGAGAGTCTGCCCAGCTAAGGGCTAAGTGTTGAAACATTAAAAAGTCTTAGTATATTTAATTACTGAGGAAAGGGCTGTGGCAGCTGATAGGCCACCAGTCAAAGCAATCCAGGCCCATCAGCCTCCTGCCAAGCCCCAGTGGCTGTCCCTCCAGGCTGCCAGCAATTCCGCTGGTCTAATATAATAGTTTATAGTTATTAATAAGTATCCTGAAGCTACCCTGCAGCTTCTCCACTAGACCACACAACCAGCCATCCCTCCAGGCTTATAAACTTCTAAGGCAAGTCAGGCCTGCTGATCTCCTGGAAGGCTACTGGCTGCTCTGTCAGCCTAATATAACAACTTACAGTTATTAATGAAGATATTAGTTAATAGAGTTTAGGTTGCAGGTGGTGAAGGCCACCCTTGATCCAGGGATTTTTCCTCAGGACTAGTCAGGCTACCAGTTAAGGCAGGCCAGGCCTGTTGACCTCCCACCAGCCCCCTAACTGCTCCACTGGTCTAATCTTACAGTACAATCTTATTAATAAATACAATTGATACCCCTCCATGCACCCATTTCCTTTGGGGAATGAGAGGTGACTCAGAATCTAACCAATCAGAATCCTCCATCACCAGCTGCTTCCTTTTCCTCTATCACAGTAACCTGTTCAGGTTACTATTAACCCGAATTAGATTAAACTCAACACCTCCATTTCCCTGCCCCCCAGGTCCCTGTTGTAGAGTGTCATCCTCTAGTATATAGTCATCAGAGCAGCTGTAGGTACTTGCAAAAGATCCTCAAAATTGGCCCTGTGGGTGTTCCCTTATACGAAGAAGTGGGGACAATGTTTGGCCTCTCACTTAAGACACCCCTTCCAGCACCTGTAGGGCAGTAATTCTACAATAAATGCCTGCAACCTCATTGTCATCTTGGAAGGTGCTGGAGTGTACAGAGGCTCCAAGTTTAGCTGAAGGGGTATGCTATCTGGGCACCTATGGCAAAGTTGTCTTCCATACTGGATGAGACTTTCTGGTGGTGCATCTGCTTTGGGGTCACCCATGCTCCTTTAAGGAACTCCTCACCATGCTCTTTAACTGAGCCCCATAAGCTCTTTAGTTCCCTAAGTTGGACTTTGGTGGAATTATCCACAGGTTTCTTGGTGGTAGATAAACATTTTGATAAACCAGCCTGCCTCCATACTAGACTTGAAAGCCATCTTACAGTAAAGACAAACTAAACTCATTCCCATTTATGGTTAAATCTGTTTCTCAAGGATTATGCAATGCCCTACCTGTAACCTTAACTACAAATGGCTCTGTTCTGCCTGTTCCAGAAAATGGCAATCTTGTTTTGCTTCAAAAAGTTGTTATAACCATCTTGTAACCCTACCTTTGTTTCAAAAGTTTGTTATGAGTACTTTATTATGACCACCTGGCAATCATATCTTTGTTGCAGAAGGTTGCTATGACTAACTTGTTATGCTTACGTTCTGTTTCTGTAACCCCACCTATTTTGCCCATCAAATCCCCAATTTGGAAATTCCCTACCCCTGAGCTATAGAAATGTTGTCTTTCTCACATCCAATGTTGACCTCTTAAACCCTGCCTTAGGGGGAAACAGCCTGTGTACATGAATAAAAAAGCTTGCATTAAGCTAGCATGGTGGCACATATCTCTAATCCCAGCATTTGAGAGTCAGAACCAGACAGATCTCTGTGAGTTCAAAGCCAGTATGGTCTACAGAGTGAGTTCCAGGACAATCAGGGCGACACAAATAAACACTGTCTATAAAAACAACAACAACAACAACAAAAAATACAAACAAAAAAGTTTGTTTTAATAGATTTGGTCATGATTATTTTGGTTGGTAGTCTTTCTCTTCACATCTTTGAGATTAACATTTGGAACTCCCCAGCCAGATCAAAACACCAACCCAAATTCAGAAATTCAGAAGTCAGACTGTACCTCCCGCTCTCTGGGACTGTACAGCTGGTCAATAGAGGATACAAACCTTGGAGACATTCCAAGGCACTGAGGCATACCTTCAGTTCTGAGTGAAGGGCTGCTTCAACAAGAGAAAGCAGTAAGTAGCAAGCACCCATTTACTGAGGCCTCCTTTGGTAAATCACAGATAGATACTGTCTGTGACAACTATTTATTTTCTGGTTTTGTGGGAACCAGAACTGGTGACTCAGCAGGGTGATGAGATCTAACATCTCCCAGACCCCTACACTCCCCATCAATAGCAACAAGCATCTTGTTACTTGGGGCCAGAGTCACTACTTTGTTTTCTGACCCGCTTTGGGACCCTGGGGATGCCCTGGTGAGACTGGGAGCTGAGAAATCAGAGGCCCTGCATCTAAGTGCCATTGGTAGGGTTTCAAAGCCTAGACCTCACAACAGAGCCTGGGAACCCTGAGTACATTCCATGACACTGGGGGTCAAGATATTGGATAGGCCCAATGAGGAACATCAGACATTACCAGGAACCAAGACAGAAATCAGAGAGGCCTAGCCTTAACTGAACAAGGAAACCCTAGTGGGTTTCCAGTGTCTGAGTTGTGCAGGGATATAATTGAGAAAAAAACCTCCTATTGTTAAACAAAACTTCTGTGGTCAAACTGTTGAATCTGAATGACCTCAATTGTTGTTGTCATTATCCCTGATGTTGTGTTGGCTTCATTTTTGCTGTCACCATTCCTTGTATGTGTTTCTGTGTCTCAGTTAATCTTCCATTCCAGGAGGACTTGGGAACTGGACCAAGCTCTAGCAGCTGCTTGCTGTGGCTACTTTGATAGCAAAGCTCAAAATTTCTTTCTGGTCACTGGATTCAGTTTAGCAGGGATTCAAATGTCTTTTGGGTATGGATAATGTTGAAATATTGTTTTATGCTGTTATATTATATTGGAAAGCTGACTATGGAGTTGGAAAGTTTCTGTCCTATGTCAGAGGACAAATGTTATCTTAAAATTTGTAAGACTATTATATGAACTTTACCTGGGGATTTATAAATTTATTGAATACAGTTAAAAATCTGTAAACTTTGTAGCAAAAATTGACTTAAAAATTATAACACCTGGTTAATAATTAAAAAGCTACATAGATAATCTTAAAACAAATACTTAATCCATCAATATCTATAGTTCTGAGCAAGTCTCCAAATGTACTAACCTTAGTTTTTGAACTCCTGCAGTTCTGTGTCTGGGTAACTATACTTGTTAACATGGTTTAAATGCTTAAGGGCTCACCCTGAGAAAGGCTTAAGGCTACATTGGAATCCCAAACACCCAGTGTAGTTGTGGTCAACTAAAGTTAGGAACACCAAACACTGAACACCAGAAACTGGGATATTTGTATCTTATGCTGCACCAAGACAATGACCTAAGCAGTGTGACAGAGAGCCTATAGAATGCCTCTCCTTACTTAAGGTCTATTCAGGCTGACAGAGGCTGACTTAAGAATGAATGTCTAACCTCCTTGTCTTTGCTAACTTTGTTAATGTTTAGCTATTTTGATAAATCGAGTCATACAAGAAACTGTAATATTTTGTAGTGGTGCACTATGAAAGGACCAGGAAAGTAAAGTTGCCAGTCTCCCTATGGACTGTATTTATGATTTATACTAAAAGAGCTTCAATTAAAGAATTGTAATCTTTAAATTGGGCAGTGATAGCCCACGCCTTTAATCCCAGCACTCGGGAAGCAGAGGCAGGCACATATCTGAGTTTGAGGCCAATCTGGTCTATAGAATGAGTTCCAGGAGAGCCAGGGCTACACAGAGAAACCCTGTCTCAAAAAAAATAATCATTTTAAAGCTAAACTTAAGAGGGATAAGGCTGTAAAGTCTTAATCTTATAAAAGCTATTCTCTTGTAAACCATTAAAGATGATTAAGGCATGAGGTTTAACAGTCACTTTATACAGGATCGAATTCTTTACAAGTGTAATTCATTTACAAGGACAAGCTTTATTTAGCCTCCTGTATATGTTCTCAAGGTTAAGCAACTAAAATCAAGTAAGGTTTATTTTAAAATCAGGTATAATTAATAGATGTCACTCAAAACTTTTTAAAGATCTGCAGAATATGACATTTAAAGTGTTAAATGGGAAAAGCTTACTATGCTAGACAGAAATGTCAGATTCCACAAGTAACCCCAAGGTCTCCAAAGATGAGGGAGCACAGACCACTCCACATCAATTATGGTAACACTAACCCCTGGGAAAAACTGCCGCTGCCACCAGGGCTCTGCCTTACACTGTGGACACTGTTGGGTTAACTTCCCTGTCTCCTCTTCATAGTACATCAGTTTTTCCAAGTTCTTCTTCCACAAGGTAATCTCTCGGACCTTCTGAGCCTGGAAGCCAAGGTCTATGCTGTTCTCTTCAGCAACTGAAGGCGTAATTCTGTCCTATGTAATAGCTGAAGATTGACTACCACTGTGGCCAATGACGTCACCAAGACAATGGAAGGAGCCTAGGGAAACCACTCATGTGGCAGCAAGTCTCTGTCATTTTAATTGATACAGAGGACATTTGGATTATACGTCCTGCTGTAATTTATTTATCCTTCTCAGATCTCTGATGTTGTTGGCAGCTAACTGCAGCTTCATCGGTTTAGCAGCAGTGCCTGGACAATGGCTTTCATATATGAAAACCAGGCCTTACTTTTCTAGAGCTATTAGGTTGACTGACAAAAAAAAGGCAAACTCATAGATAGGTTTGCCTTCCTAATAGACTTCTTTTCTTTTTTCTTTCCTCCTCCTCCTTCTTTTTTGAGACAGGGTTTCTCTGTGTAACAGAGCCCTAGCTGTCCTGGACTCTGTAGACTGTCCTCGAACTCATAGAGATCTGCCTGCCTCTGCCTCCCAAGTGCTGGGATTAAAGGCATGCACCACCATCCCAGCCACTAATAGATTTCATATTAAAGAATAAATAGAAAAAAAAAAGAAGAATAAATAGGTTTCAGATGTAAGTTTTACTATTTAAAGGAACTTGCTCTTAGTAATCAACCACTTATGTATGTCTAATGGTAAATAATTGAGTAAAAAAATTTAAAGTTTATATACATTATAGACATCTAAAAATACAAAAGTCTAAATAAATTATGAGGATCTAAAAAAAGTGATTTAAAGCATATGAATGCAAATTACTCTGTTATTGATATACTAAGATTTCAAAAGTTCAGAGTTTTAACATTAATCAATACAGTTCTGATAAGTTATTAGTAGGCCTGTAAAGTACAGCCCTTATTATCAGTCACAAGCTCAATATTTAAATTTTCCTCTGGTTGTCTTCTAAGTATAGACTTAAAGATGCTTCTCATTATGCTTAAAACATCTATCTCATCTATACATCTAGCCTTCTGGACAAAGAAAAGATTGTTCATGCCTTTTAACCAAAAGCCATAGCTCTTGCTATGACTCAGAAGCATGAGTCTACCCCAGCTGTTTTACAAACATCTGCTGGCTCTTTTTCTACAATGTGGATTTCAGTACAGATTACAAACAATGATAGTGTAACTTTCAGGGAGTCAAGAAAGTCATAAAACTTGGATCCAGGACTCACAAGTCAAACGGAATTGCCTCTTCCTGAGGGAGAAGCTCCAAATACATAACTTTCCTTTAAGTTCTTCAGCTTTAGCTTCTGTTCTTAGTATGTCTCTGTCTTGGTAGAGTTCCACTCAGCTGGTAGACACTATCCAGAAATCAGCTACAGCCTACAAACTGCTAAAGGTGACCTACACCAAACCAGCCCCAGGTAGTCATGTAAAATCAGAAAGCCATGGGCGTGGTTAGAGCTGAAGTGGGCAAGTCCAGTCCATGTGATTGTTCCCTGTCTCTTCAACTGGGTCAGCTGACCAGATGCTTCTGATCAATGTCCCAGCGCCTGACCTCCCGGCCTTTCACTGTCATTCCGGCCTCCTCGGGTCCTGACAATAATGTCCTAATTTCAGCAGGAAGTAGTAAAGAAATACATCATTGTCCCTTATTCTCAACATAAGTATGAAATGGTTGATCAAAATGAAACTCCCTGGCAGAGGTAACAAAATGGCTACCTATAGTAACTTGGCATACTAAGGTTGTAATGGCCTTAAAAATGTTATTCTTGGGAGGCAGAGGCAATTGGATTTCTGTGAGTTTGAGGCTAGCCTGGTCTACAAAGCGAGTCCAGGATAGCTAAGGCTATCACACAGAGAAACCTTGTCTCAACCACCCCCCCCAAAAAATTTATTCTTACTATGATAACTGAACAGGTATAATTTATAAACAGACTATGAATCTTTCAATGCATTACAAATTTTGTCATCCACCTCACCCCCCAGATAAAGAATGCTAAGACCTGATAGGGACACATAAAACAAGGGAGTAATGATGAACCAGCCTGCCTCAATCTTGGGAGTGGAAGCCGTCTTATAGTAAAAAACAAACTAGGCTCATTCCTGTTTATGATTAAATCTGTTTCTCAAGAATTAGGCTATGCCAAACCTTGAATACAAATAGTTCTTTACTGCCTGTTCCAGGAAACAACCACCATATTTTTGTTTTAAAAAGTTGTCGTGACCATCTTGCAAACTTACCTTTCTTTCAAAAGGTTGTTATGACACCTTGTTTTGAACACCTTGTTATGTTCTACTCCTGTAACCTTGCCTGTTTTGCTCACTAACCACTCCATTTGGAAATCCCTACTCCTGAGCTATAAAAACCTTCTCTTCCTCATGTCCAGTGCCGATCTCTTGAACCCCACCTTTAGGGGGAGACAGCCCATGTACACAAATAAAAAAGCTTGTTTTAATTATTGCTTGCTTTTGTTAATTTGACCATGATGATTTGGGTTGGTGGTTTTTCTCCTCCCATCTTTGGGATTAACACCTACCAGAACTTTCTTTGTGGAATTCTCATGAAGACTAGCAAGGTCATGTATGCAAATCTTGACATACTAGAACTCCATCACACAGGTTCCATAATCAATGCAATAAATGGAACTGCAGTCATTATTGTACCAGTACATGCTTTATAACTTGGAATATGAGCAATAAATGCTGTTTTGAATCCCTCTCAAATTCCCTTCAAACGTGGAAGCCCCTGGAAGTCACCTCAATCTGTTCCCTGTAGGTGACCCTCTCCCGCAGCTTACACTGGAGGTAGCAGTGAGTCACTGCAGCTTCCAGATGCCCTTGAATCAGTGCTCAACACCACTGTCTGTTGCTGAGTGTGGAAAGCAACCAGCTTCTTTTAATTCTGCTTTTAAACAAATACATACACATACACACACAAACACACACACACATTTCTTTTGTTTTGTTTTGGATTTTTTGAGACAAGTTCTCTCTACCAGCCTTGCCTGTCCTTGAACTCGCTCTGTAGACCACGCTGACCTTGACCTCACAGAGATCTGCCTGCCTCTGCACCCTGAGCACTGGGATGTCACTATTCCTGACATGTCATTTTAAAAGTTATGCTTCTTTTGCTCTTACTTTTCTCATTCTAGCTGCTTCCTTTAACCCCTCAGGCTCAGTCTTTGCATTAGGCACCTTCTTCAGAAGCCACTAGCTTATCAGTAGAGGGATAAAGGTGCTGTAGTGATCACCATGATGTGTCCCCACCCGTTTGTGTGTGTGTGTGATATACACATTTACACATATGAGCATAAATGTAGAGGTTGATGTCTGGCATCTTCCTTGGTTATTTTCCACTTTGTGTTTTGAGGCAGGGTCTCTCACTGAACCTAAAGCTCAAGATTCATAGAAGCTAGTTGGCCAGAGAGTCCCAGAGATCCTTTGGTCTCTACTTCCCCAGTGCTAGGGTGTAGGCATGTGGTGGCACACCTGGCTTTTAATTTTAATTTATTATTACTCTGTGTGTGTGCACACGTATGCATGTGAATGTAAGCATGCATGTGACATGGCACATGTCAGAGGACAACTTGTGGGGAATCAGTTCCCTCCTACCATGGTGGGCTTTGGGGACTGATCTCAGGTTCCCAGGGTTATAAAAGTCATCTTTCAAGGCCCTGAGGAGTATTTTGGGTGTACTCAAATTTTGATTGCAACATATTACATAGAAGAAGTCAGGTATGGGATTTTCTACTTCTGCTGTCCTGTCATAGCTGAAAATGTTTGTGGTTGGAAGCATTTCTGTTTTGGATATTTGGCTTAGCAATGCTCAACTCCAATCACCAATATTGACATTTATCAATATTTATAGTACATAAAATAAAAATGAGAAACTTTATAAATCTTTCTAATGAATTCTAACTGATATACACTCTTTACATGTTAACATCCCCAGAACTGCACGGGTTGCTTGGCAGCACATAGCTATAATCTCAGCACTTGGGAGCCAGGATAGTGCAAAGTTCAAAGTTACCCTTAACTAAAAATCAAGTCTGACGACAGACTGGGCCATGTTAGACTTTTGTCACTTTGTGACAAAACAAAACGACTTTGTCTAAAACGACAATTGCCTGCCAGCTGGCAACAGAGGACCTGAATGTGTCCTGGGTCCAGCTCCATCGGTGTATCTCTTAGAATTAATAACCTTAGTCACTGCACCTGACACTTACTTGTGCAGTGCCCCTTCTTAGATATGAAATAGATTTATTGACTTCCTAGTTGTTTCTCTCCTCACCTCTATTATCCAGGGAGTTAAATATCTGTGAAGGAGATGCCCTGAGCCTGCTATCTTCTCCTTGCCCCCTGACTTCCCACCTCAGTCCAATATCTCATCATTTCTGCCACACCTTCCTCTCACTGCATGCCAGACTGGCTGGGGAAGGAGGAGGGGGAGGGGGCAGGGGAGGGGGAGGGGGAGGAGTGGGGAGGGGGGGACGTCTTTAGTACGTGACTCATGGCATCTTGGACCTGAGGCTGCCAGACTGAACACATGAAAATTGTAGTTCACTCAATTCTTTTTGGTTTTAGATAAGCAATGTGAGGCCCCAGAGAGACCCCTAATTGAGAACCCCCGAAGGACCCTGAGGCTCCAAAGAGGCTTAACCAGAGACAGTCTAGCCATCTGGATTGAGGAAGATAAAATTGCTTAAGGTTTCTTAACTGCCAGTTTGGAACAACCCCCCCCTCCCAGTCTTATGATTAACTAATTTCTGCTGATTAGTCCAAGAATTGCCCTCATTTTCTTAGTTTAAATTCTCCAATTATATTAAAAATTACCTAACCCTTCCTGGAATTCCCCTAAATGCCTTTAATAGGCCTGTGTACCTTTGTTCAGGGTCGCCATTTTGCTTGAATGGTGATCCCTGCATGGTGGATTTCTGTAGAATAAATGCTCTCTACTGTTTACATACTACCTGAGTCTGGAGTGTTTTCTTCAGTGAGTTGTGGACCCTAACATTTGGTCCATTGGTTGAGAATACACTGAAGCCCCCTGCTCAGATAGTAGAGCATTTTCAAGGGAATTTACAACTTCCCTGCCAATCATGACTATGAGCCTCCCCCCCCCCACCCCGTTCATATTTTGGTCATTCTAGGTCTTTCTGGTTTTTCTGGTCTATGTCTGGTTTTAGTCTGGCTGTTTGAATTGGCCCCTGGGGCTTATGGATGCACTGAAAGTCTCCTGGCCCAAGGCACCAGTGGACACCCTGCATACCTCTCTGGGAGAAGATGGAAATTCTCCTCTGGTATTTCTGGGAGAAGACAGAAATTCTTCTCTGGTGTTTCTAGAAGAACAATACAGTTCTTATCTGGTTTATTCCCTAGCCAGTGGTTATTTTTTCCTGCTGCAGGTGACAGAGGTCTCTGGTCAACCTAGCTTTGGTTTCTGTTTTTGTTTTCCCGGGAACATTTTTCTGTGTGTCTGTCTGTCTGTGTGTCGGTCTCTTGTTCATCCCTTGTTATTTTCTTGTCTGTTACTGCCTGTTACTGCCTATGGCTGGCTTCTTCTTCTGGTGTGTGTGTGGGGGGGCAGTATATGATCACGGCCAGTGCTGTGGCTTTTTCCTCATGTGCCCGGGTTCCCGCCCCACTCATCCCTGATGTGTACCACTTCACGCTATGGCCACTACGCTCCTATGACCTCCTGGGGGGCACCACCCTGGAGCCCACCTGAGAGCCGGGCTTTGCTGGATCCATTTTATTTGAAACTAGGCTCCTGCTGCCCACAGCAAAAACAGAAACAGAGGCACCCAAGTGTGGGGTAAAGCTGTGGCATCAGAAACCAGGGACCACAATTGGCAGATGGGTAGAGAGAGAGTGGTTCCAGAGAGACAATAGTAGATGGCTGGAAACCTCCTACAAAATTCAGAGAGATTGGGGCCCAAAAAGCCAAATGAGTGTGAATGGCAGGGGCAGCATGAGTCGCGTGGGTGGAATCGATAGTGGAAGGGACGGAGTCAGACTTGGAGGGAGAAGGAGAAGAAGAGGAACAAAGAGAGAGCTTAGCAAGCTCCCACACACGAGCTCACACCACCAGGTGGGCAGACTCTACTACAGTCCCACTGCCCTTAGGAGCAACTAGGCCACCAGACCACCAGTACATGACTCATTTACCCTTTGGTACTGGTACTTTGTACAATTGGAAACTACAAAACCCCAAGTTCTCTGAGAAACTCTCTGCCCTAACAGATCTCCTTGACTCTGTGGTGATCACACACCAGCCAACCTGGGACGACTGTCAGCAGCTTTTGCAAGTGCTCTTTAAAAGACATTTTGCCCTAGAAAAGATATTGTTAGACAATGTAAAGACTCAGAGTTAGGCTGTGAGATAACATTCTACAGGGTTGGGTTTTGTTTGTTTGTTTTTGTTTTTGGTATTATATCATGGAAAATGTTCCAGATATAGCTTATAGTCCTACAGATCAAACAATTATGAAATGATGCTTTGTTTAAAAAATCTTGTTGGCTACATAGAATCCACATGACTTTTTTAGTACATGCCATCCTTTCATATGGCATGAATAGAGACTTACAAGTGTCTTTCTTCTGCTCAAAGAAAGAGCAGAAAATATTCCTTAATTTATCTGTGCATCCTACATGTCCCATGAATTCTTTTGATTGCAGAACTGTACGTTACTTGTGATAGCTTATATATTTACAGAACAAAAGGACCAAACACAAGTAGTTGGATTAGAAGTGACAAGTTTCATTCTGGAGGATGCTGAGCAAGATGCTGAGAAACATCCAAACATCCTATGGGACCTAGCCTTAGACTGCTCCAGCTTGTGTCCCATAAAAACCCGCTTCCATGGGGCTGGAGAGATGGCTCAGAGGTTAGGAGCACTGTCTGCTCTTCCAGAGGTCCCGAGTTCAATTCCCAGCAACCACATGGTGGCTCAATAACCATCTATAGTGAGATCTGGTGCCCTCTTCTGGCCCGCAGGCATACATGCAGGCTGAATACTGTATACATAATAAACATATAAACCTTTTTTTAAAAAAAGATCTCTCAAAATGCTTGGTGTGAAAATGGGCATATTTAAAAAACAAAAAAGCACACAAACAAAACCCACTTTCAGGGCAGCTTCAAAGAGAAGCTAAACAACAAATGTTACTATTAAATTGCTTAACCTTTTTTTTTTTTCATTTTTATTTGGGCCCCTAACAGGTTTTCTTCACTCAAAATCAGCAGGAAACAAATTTTCAGAAGAACTACATCCCATTCCCAAGAAGGGGTGGATGGGTTTTGGTTGTTCTATGGTTATGGGGTGGATAATTATATGTTATTAATGGTCTTATTTAAAAAGGGGGGGATAGGAACTTAAACTCAAGTCAAAAAATGGAAATATGGGTTATAATATAGAAATGATGAGACATAAGGATAGAGTATTGAGTCTGCTCTGCAATTTAGAACTATTGCTATTCTCTAAATAAGGTTAAGATTTGATACATTGGTGCAGAATTTTATATATTGAGACAGAGTTAAGGTTATTTTGATACACATATATGTATATTTCAACTCTTATCTAAGGATTTATAGTGTACTCATTGGGTATGGTTTTAAATTTATATATGAAAATATATAATTCAACTCTTGTTTAGGGCATATGCATGTATACATGTGTCTGCATGTAACTTGGATGTAACATTCACTTAAGGATATGTATCTATAGAAACATAAATGTTTTTAAATAGCAAGCATGTTGATCACATGGCTCTCAACCTGCCATGTGACTTCACCATCCTAGATGACCATGCGGAAAAAGCAACAATTATAAAACTTCTTAGTCCTAATGAACTCTATTTATTAATGTTACCTCCTCTTAGACCAAGAAACCAAAAAATCTCATAGTTTAGATAGTTACAGATTTTTTATATGATGATAGAAATTCAAAGTTATATCTTTACAACATTCTGTATGATGATTCACCCTGGTTTATACATCTAACTACGCCTTTGCTGGTTATTGGATATAGTTAGAACTCATGACTCAGGGTTACTGGTTGAAAATGTGTGCTTAGATAATCTTAAGCCATATGACATAATTCCCAAGATACTTTTAAGTTGGGGTATTGGGATAAATTAATTCTAGAGACATTGAATTATTTACACTGCCAATAGAACTTGGTTATGCCTTTTAAAATTGTGGTTGTGCTTTATGTCTTGACTCTAAAAAAGGTTAAAAATCATTGCCTTAAAATATTCTTAGCCTTATTTTTGCTAATGTTCTTAAGACCTAACATAGCTATAGACTTTTTATAAACTAAATCATATAGGAAACTTCTATGCTATATAGTGATATGCCAGAGAGTTCAGAAAGTTCCCAGTCTGTTTATGAACTGTGTTTATAGATTAAAAAGTTTTATTTTGATACTAGAAAAATTCAATTTAGAATTGTAATTTTTATGACTCTAAACCTAACAGGGATAAATCCTAAAAATCCTATTCTTTAATGGTAATTAAGAAATGTAAGCTAATAGTAACCTTATTTGTAGTTATGCCAAGAATTTATGCAGTTAGTTATGAGATTAAGCTTTATCTAGCATCCTATACATGTTCTCACAGTGAAGCAGAAAATAACTAACTAAAACCAAGATCCATCTTAGATAGGGTGGTCCTCAGACATCTCAGAGATCTGCAGAACATGACATTTAAATATTTAACACAAAAACCTTTTGTGATAGACATGCTAGCTCCTGACAACGTCCCTAGTCTCCTCCAAAGGAGATAATGGGCACAGAAGAATCTCCACCTGAAACTTCCTTTAAGTGTGGCAAAGCTGGACACTAGGCTACAGACTGCCCTTTGCCTGAACTGTAGACAAGGTGCTGTCCAAGCTGGATGAGCTGGATATGGAGAAGTCAACTGCTGAGCTTTGCCAAGACAAGGTAGGCAGTCCTTCATAATTCCTGCCTCACAAAAAAGTCTTTGAGATCTTGGTACTGGTGGCCAAAGATGAATGCCCCACTGACATAGAGGAACAATGGTGGCTGTCAAGGTAGCTGGTAAGACTCTATCAATTTTTATAGACTTGGAAACTGCTTAATATGTAATTCCTGCTTACTTGGGTAACATTTATCCTTCTGAGATCTCTGATGGGTTTGAAGATCAGTTTAATAGCAAAAACCAAGGCTTCAATTGCCTTCTCAGAAAAATATAAGATTTATAAAGAGTCTGAGGTTATAAAAAAAGTTTGAGAATCTAAAAAGATGTTTTAAAATTAATAAATACAGGTTATAAAAATTAAAAGATATAGTATAGTCCCAATGCGCTTTAGCGGCTGTGGCAGTGATTCATCAAAATGGTCCACCCCCACAAGTGTCAGTAACGTCCCTGAGCACCATGCCACAAAGGGCTGTCAGTGCCCCCCTTTCCTGCCCCAGCCTGTGCGGCTGGAGGAGCCAAAATGGTGAGCTGCTGACAGGACTCGGGAGCTGTCCAGCCTCAGTCTGCTGCCAGCTAGGGAAGCTGTCCACAGTTAAGACGCCATCTTTCCTGCTTCAGCCTAAAGCTGTCAAGAGAGTTGTCCCCAGAGGCAGCACCTCCTCTCCAGTCTCCGTCATTCCTGCTGCAGGGAAAGACTTTCCTGCCACAGACTCCCTTTGTAATCTTGGCAACTTTGTAAACTTTGTAAACTCTCAGGGCAAAGGAAAAAAAGCAACCAGGCCTCTACCTGAGTAACTCTAGCAGCCACATGTGGCTGCTTCAAGTTTTACCCCTGGGCTCGCCCTACATCTTTCCCTGGGTGCCATACCCTGTGGTCCCTGAAAGGGGTTCTCAGATCTTCAGGCTGTGCTGCTGGCCCTCTACACCTCCAGACAGCAACATCTCAGGACTCCAGAGCTGCTGAGGCTAAATCTACACATTTCTGGGACCTGAAATCAGATGCCTGAAAAAAACACCGAGAAGCTGAAGCCAGTAGCACCTCAGTCTTCAGTTACAGCTGCTGCTGACAGGGAACTCAGGAGGAGGCATGTCCAAATGGAGCTACTGTGTGAGCTCCTTGCCATCTCTGTGGCAACAATGTATATATTAGCCATTACCCCAAACCAAGGAGCTTTACATGGTCTGGCACTGCCAGCCAGAGACCAGGACTAGGAATCTGACCCTTTAGTATAAATTCAAAGTTTAGTTAAGGAAAGTTGTTTTTTTATCTTGGAGTTCAAGTTTGTGTAAATCCCCTAAGGCTTGAGTTAATAGGCCCTTCCCCCATACCTCTCTGTCAGAATGGCTGTTTTAGCCTCTGTCACAAAGGCCATCTCCAGCCCTGCAATGGGACCCCTCCCAGATTTATGCTAATTTTAGGTGAAAAGTCTGAACAAAACCCCACCAATCCCTAAGCTCCCACAAGCTCAGGATTTGAAGGTCCACCAATCCTCTGGAAATCCCTGCCCTAGAAAGCCACACCCCCCCAAAACCCCTATATAAGCCCTGCACTTTCCTCATTCCCTGGTGCCTGCCCTTGTAGGGAGTTAGAATAATTAAATTAGATTTAGAAAATATATAGGGGTTTCTGATACAGTCTCTTAATTCGGGGCATGAAGATCAACTTGGCTGTGAGCGATTAGCTTATAAGCTTGTGGAAAAACAAGGTTGAAGTCAGGAAAACAGGAAACAAACAGGAGACTTAATAGACTGAAAAAACAAGGTTGAAGTCAGGAAAAACAGGAAAGACTTAACGGACCGAAAAAACAAGGTTGAAGTCAGGAAAACAGGAAAGACTTAATGGACTTAAGAAACAAAGTGTTTAGTCTGGCATTGTTTTCAGCTGCTAATTTGGGAGGAACCCAAATTAAGCTGAAACAGAGTTCCTCCTATTTAAGGACAGTGAATGGAGCCCCATCAAAAGAAGAGGCCCTGATGCTAGAGAGCTCCGAGAGTCCTGCTGAAAAAAGTGCTGGCCATCATTTGATGGCCAGATTTCCCTGAAGCAGAAAGAAGCTGGTGAGCAAAAAAAGCCTCGGCAAGACAGCAAAAGGCCAAGGACTAAACCGTGTGGCTCAGCTTTTGCCTAGAGGGGTTTGACCTGTCTGAACAGTGGCCTAAACAAAACTGTGGCCAGCTTTAAGGACTGAGCAGAGTTGCTGGTGCAGTCTCCCAGAGAGAAGAAAGCATCAAGCCTTATTTAAGGTGAGACTGTAATAACCAACTTACCCTGATGAATCTATGTCTGAGATATTCCAGAAAAAAGACTGCCTAGTGCTACTGAGGACCTGCCCCAGAGACTGTATCCTTCTAAAAGGTTAGGAAAATAATTGTCAATAGGATTAGTGGATAGGTTAAAGGGGTTGTAGGAATTTCAGGGTTAATAGTTAAGAAATTGTTGGTATTTGTTATAAGTGAATATTGTTAATAAATAAGTATTAAATAATAATTTAAAAAAGTTCGGTAACATGCCCTCTCCCAGAAACAGGGACAGCCACACCCTGGATTTGTCCCTCCTCACCCTCCAATAAATCTCTTTTATGAGATTTGCTGTCTGCTGAGACTCTTTCATTGGGAAAAAGCAAAGAAGAAAAGAAGCAAAGAAGAGAAGACACCAAAGAAGGAGCAAAGCTCAGGCTCAGGTTCCTTAGCTCAGCTGGAGTTGAGGAAACTCTCCCCTGTGAGTAGCAACGTCTCTGCTGAGGAAGCCTCCTCTCAGAGCTGTGTGGTTCCTGGGCTCCTGAGCATCAGGATGCCCTTCCACTGGGACACTGTCCCACCTAAAGGAGCTGTGTGGTTCCTGAGCACACAAATCTCAAGATACCTTCCCATCCATGCAGGCCTAAATGCTAACATATAGAAACTTTGATAATTGATATAATATATATAAAAGGAATCAAAGAAGTCATAGAACTTGGATCCATCTGCAACAGATCAAACAGGATTCAAGATAAATACAATTGCCTGTTCTTGAAAAATGGGGTTTTTCCTTTGGTCTTGGGACTCTTCACCACCCCCAATTACTAGACAATTTAACTTCAGTCCCTGAGCCTATATTTGTCTCATCAGATTTTCACCTGGCTAACAGACTCTATCTAGGGATCACCTGTGGACTGCAAGCTGCTGAGCTCTGGACTTGCAGAATGTTGATGTAAACCAGTCCAGCCAATATGATTGCTCCCTGTCTCTTCAGCTGGATCAACGAATCAGATGCTTTTGATAAATACCCCATTGCCCAGCCTTTGACCAGCATTTCATCCTTCCTGGGTCCCAATGACAATGCCCTAATGTCAGCTGAAAGTAGTTACAGAAGAGAATATGTCACCCATTGTCCCACCTAACAGGCTGAAATGCTAATCAAAAGGGACTCCCTGGAATAGGCTACAAATGGGTACCTATAATGCCAACTGATATACCACTCTTATCACCAGCCTAATTGGGCCCTTGGTTTTGTTTCTCCTGGTTATATTTTATGACCCTTATTTGATTAATGTTCATGGTCCTTTAAACCAAATACACCCCGTAGCCTTAGTCAGAGAGGGCCTACACAAGTAAAAGCTAGAATGAAAAAGGTCACAAAATTGGTATGAGTCATTATTTAACTGGTTCCTTTGGTTAACAACTCTGATATCAGCCCCTATAGAACCATTATCCTTCTATTACTTGTTCTTACTTGTAGATCATGCATTATTATTATTTTTTTTTGGTTTTTCGAGACAGGGTTTCTCTGTCTAACAGCTCTGGCTGTCCTAGACTCACTTTGTAGATCAGGCTGGCCTTGAACTCACAGAGATCCACCTACCTCTGCCTCCCAAGTGCTGGGATTAAAGACGTGCGCCACCAACGCCCGGCAGATCATGCATTATTAATGCTCTAATTAGATTTGTTAAAAGACTGTTTTTCCACAGTACAACTATCTTAAGACATCAATATCAGCCTCTACCTGCATCTCAAAGATTCAAGATGTGTCAATCTCCAAGGGGAGTGTGGGGCCCCAAGAGGACTCCTAATTGAAACCCCGGAAGGACCCTGAGGCCCCAAAGAGGCTTAACCAGAGACAGTCTAGCCATCTGGATTGAGGAAAATAAGATTGCTTAAGGTTGTTTAAGTGCCAGTTTGGATCTCACCTCCCCACCCTGTCTTATGATTAACTCATTACTGCTGATTAGTCCAAGAGTTGCCCTCGTCTTCTTAGTCTGAATTCTCCAATTATATTAAAACTTACCTAACCCTTCCTGGAATTCCCCTAAATGCCTTTAATAGGCCTGTGTACCTTTGTTCAGGGTCGCCATTTTGCTTGAATGGTGATCCCTGCATGCTGGATTTCTGCAGAATAAACACTCTTTGCTGTTCGCATACTGAGTCTGGGGTGTTTTTTTT
>CAJQZJ010036597.1:0-10404 GCA_907164525.1 Lophiomys imhausi
ACACACACACACACACACACACACACACACACACACACACACACAAGTTCATGTCCTCACCAGCTGCATAATTCAAGGCTAGTCTGGGCTTTGCCTCAGACAAACAAAACAAGGCAAAAGAAAGGGAGATGTGTGCCATAGTGCGTATGTGAAGTAAGAGGACGATTTAGGGGTGATGCTCTTCTTCCACCATGTGGAGCTTAAATTCAGGCTGTCAGACTCGGCAACTAGTACCTTTACTCGCTTAGCCATCTCACTGATTACGGCTTTTTATTTGCTGTTTAACTGAAAAGATTTGTTCTAATGCTACAGGAAAAAATTACTGTGCTGCACTTTATAGAGAGAGAGGAAGCTGATGTTTTGTTTGTTTGAGGCAAAGTTTTGTGAAGTTTTAGGCAGTTCATGATGTGGCTAGGGAGTTCATATCTGTACAGGAAAGAGCATCTGTGAAGATGGTTCTCAGTGAAGGATGTGATGAATCCTGAAGACTAGCAGATGAATGAATGTCACAGTGACCTGAGTTTAAAAAATTCTGTCCCATTTATCCCCATACATTCTATCTTTTGTTGTTTTTGTCAGTGAGTCCAGACTTTGGGTTTAGAAAAAAGTGGTGACATAGAGCACATACCTGTAATCCCAGCATCGAGGAGACAGAAGAAAAGAACCATAGCAACTTCAAGCCCAGCCTGGCTTAGAGAGGATTTTAGTGATCCTGTCTCCAAAAAAAGAAAAGCTGCCACTACAGGGGCTATAAAAATGGCTTTATCCAAAAAGTTTCCTAGGAATCTTGAATTGTAGGACTGGAGTAATGAGATGGCTATTGGTGAAAAGCACTTACTGCTCTCAAAGACCAGAGTTGTTTTCAAGAATACTATCAGGGACCGCACAAGCCCAGTGTGAGTTAGGACTTACAACTCCAGCTCTAGGGAATCTGACAAAAGAGGGACCTGTGTGCCACCCTCTGGCCTCTACAGGCGCCTTTAACTGCTGAGTCACTTCATGGGCTCTTTTGTGTGTGTGTGTGTGTGTGTGTGTGTGTGTGTTAGTTCTGCATGAATTAGTAATTTGGGGCTTGGAGAGAGGACCTGAGTTCAGTTCCTAGGAGCCACTACCTTTACTATCTTTAACTCCAGCTTTGGGGGATCGGACTCCCTATTCTGGACTCTGGGCACCCATATACACATATGTGTACACTCACACACAAAAATAAATAATACAATAAGTCTTGGACTCAGCAGGTTAAATTTATATATTTGTTTGAATATATGTTAAGAATAATAAGTAAAGAAAAAGAGGCCTTGATTAAAGGGGATAGGGAGGCGGGGTGGGGTGAAGTGATGTAGTTAGGTTTTTGTTGTGGTGGTGGTTTTTTGTTTTTGTTTTTTGAGACAGGGCGTCTCTGTGTTTCCCTGACTGTCCTGGAACTCACTGATGTAGTTGTATTTTAGTTTAAAAATTTTAATTCCCCTAAATAAGGCATAATCAAAATAAATGTAAACTTTTTTTTTTTTTTTTTTTTGGTTTTTCGAGACAGGGTTTCTCTGTGTATCCTTGGGTGTCCTGGACTCACTTTGTAGACCAGGCTGGCCTCGAACTCACAAAGATCCACCTGCCTCTGCCTCCCAAGTGCTGGGATTAAAGGCGTGTGCCACCACCGCCTGGCTAAAGTCGTTCTGTTCTTTTTTTTTTTTGGTTTTTTCGAGACAGGGTTTCTCTGTTTAACAGCTCTGGCTGTCCTGGACTCGCTTTGTAGACCAGGCTGGCCTCGAACTCACAAAGATCCGCCTACCTCTGCCTCCCAAGTGCTGGGATTAAAGGCGTGCGCCATCACCGCCCGGCTAAATGTAAACTTTTTAAGAATTAAAAATATGGGGCTGGTCCAGAACAGCCAAGGATACACAGAGAAACCCTGTCTCAAAAAAACCAAAGGAAAAAAAAATATTTATGTATGGGGCTGGAGAGATGGCTCAGTGCTTAAGAGAGCTATTCTTCTAAAGGAGCTGGATTCAATTCCCAGTACCCACATTGCCATGACTGTAACTCTAGTTCCAGGGGATATAATACTTTCACACAGACATATAACAGGCAAAACACCAATGTGCATAAGATTTAAAACAAAAAGAATTAAAAATACTTTCATCTCATTTCTTTGTGGAGGGAGATAAATGTTCACATATGGCACCTACAACTCGAAAGGAAAAGAACAAACAGAAATGCCTCTCTGACCACTGTTCTTTCCACTTCATGTTCTAGAGGCCACCACTTAGACCAGCTTTTTCCAGACAGAACCATCATCTTCAGGCTTATGGGAAGATTAATTTCTTGTGGCTGTTGGAATAAATCACAAACTCAGTAGTGTAATATACAAGGAAGTAAAGCTGGACATGGTGGTACATGCTTGTTTCCCAGTTACTTTGAGGGACTGAGGCAAGATTGAAAGTTGTGGTGTAGAAGGAACTATCACCCAAAAAACTCAGGGTGGGGTCGGGGGGAAGGAGGGAGGGAGGGAAGAAGAGAAGGAGGAAGAAAAAGAGACTGATTTTGAGTTCTTGTTTTGTGGACCAGAAGTTTGAAATTCTTATGTGTGGTTTATATAAGATTACTAGAGCTGAACTCACTAGGGCATGTTCTAATCCTAGTTTATAATGGATGTTGACATTCTTCAGTTTGTGACCATGGCATTTTTTTTTTTTTTTTTTTTGGTTTTTCGAGACAGGGTTTCTCTGTGTATCCTTGGCTGTCCTGGACTCACTTTGTAGACCAGGCTGGCCTCGAACTCACAAAGATCCGCCTGCCTCTGCCTCCCAAGTGCTGGGATTAAAGGCGTGCGCCACCAAACCATGGCATTTTTAATTAATCTTTTTAAAAAATAAAATATAGCTGGGCATGGTGACACATTCCTTTAATCCCAGCACTCAGGAGGCAGAGGCAGGCAGATCTTCTTGTATGTCAGTTGGTTTATTTTAAACTCTAAAGACTAAAATACCCTGCAATATGGTTGTAATTTTTCAGATGACAACAAAAGTTAAGGTTGAAGTTAATAGAAAAATAACTACATTTCCCCTTATATTGGTTTCCTGTCATTTCTTGCTTTCCATGTTATTATTTATTAATCTTATTTTAAGTTGAAATATAATTGCATAATTTTCCCTATATAGCTTGCTCAGTCAATTTAGTTAGTGTAACTTGTATATATGTGAGTTCAGTGCACTTGGTATTAGATAATTAATTAAGGGACTCATCCCTGGGAAGAACTCCCTTTTTCTTTTCTTCTCCTTCCTGCCTTCCTGCCTTCTTTCTGTTTTTCAAGACAAAGTTTCTCTGTGTAACAGCGCTGACTGTCCTGGAACTCACTCTGTAGACTAGACTAGCCTCAAACTCAGAGTTCCACCTGCCTTTGCTTCCTGGGTGCTGGGACTAAAGGCATATGCCGCCATGCGCAGCCTGAGAACTGTTTCTTGTGCTCTTAGGATTCCTTACTTGCCTGTAGTTCTTTGTCTGTGGATGGGGCTCTTTGAA
Organism: Lophiomys imhausi; assembly: GCA_907164525.1. Lineage (NCBI taxonomy): Eukaryota > Metazoa > Chordata > Mammalia > Rodentia > Muridae > Lophiomys > Lophiomys imhausi. Next base: position 3,520 of record CAJQZJ010036597.1, read on the forward strand.
ATTTATCATGTCTATTGCTGTTGTACTTCTTCATGTCTTGTTTAAGCAGCTATATTGTGATACCATGAGTGAAGCTTTCCTATCATTTTTTAGGAGACACAATCTCATAGCAACTTTCATGGTCTGGTACCCCCTTCTCCATGTTGCCTGAACCTTATATACAGGAGTTGTGTTATAGATGAGTCAGTTGGGGCTGGGCACCCCAGATCACTTGTTCTCTGTATTTTGATCCATTGTGTTTTTCTCTAATGCTTCCTTCTATTGCAAAGAGGCGTTTCTTTGATGAGGGATTAAAAACTACATTATCAGCCTGATCTGCAAAATGAGTCCAGGACCGTCAAGGATACACAAAGAAATTTGTCTCGAAAAACCTAAAAAAACAAAGCAAAACAAAAACGACATTATCTATGGGATATTTAGAATGCAGTTACACTGGTTTAGTACAGTGGTTAGTAAGTTCTCTTCTGAGCTAACCCCTGGTGGCTGACTAGGTTTCTGGTAGCAGACATGATTTCCCTCCTGTTGAGCAGGCCCTTATGTCTAATTAGACAGCAGTTGGTTACTAGCATGTTATCACTGCCATTATTGCACCCTTAGGGTGGGCCATGTTGCTCATTATTGTGGTTCATGTCATTAGTTTTAAAGCTAGCATCTTCAAAGTTTTTCTACTCTTCATTGTGCTCTTTGTATGTGCATATGTGTGTTTCCTTCCACCTTTATCATAAATAAGATATTTCACTACATTTTTTATTCATCTGGATAATAAAAGTTGTCTAACCATCTCAAGATCTTTAACTTAAAGATTTTACATTTTACATTTACATTCCACATTTCAAAGACTTTACCATATAATATAACATTCACAGGCCCCAGATTCTTATAGGAAAGGAATAGGTAAGGTTACTTTTAGCCTACTGCAATGATAAAAATGAGTAACAAACCTCTATATTTGTTTTTTAAGATAGAAAACTGGAACAACCTCAGGGTCTGTTAATGTAGGGTTAAGTAAATTATGTGTGATACATCTATCAAATGGAATAAGGTGTAACCACTAGAAGAATGAAGCAGGCATGTTGACTGGGGCATAGCAAGTTGCAGAGGTGTATGTAAGATGAAAATGGCCTCCAGTATCGGGCTGGGGGACTACAGCAAGACGATCAGACCCACCAGCAATGTAAATAGTGACACAGGGGCTTTTGAATATTTTAAAGCTTAGGCCTTGGTTGGACAGTCTCCCGACTACTCTAGTATGACTAATCCTGGCACTGTGTCCTGCCACATGGCCAGTTTTACCTCTCTGCTCCCCTCTAGTCTGTCCCTGTGTCAACTGCTCTTCTGTGTGTCTGATTTCTCTTCCCAGAGTCCCTCTCTTTGCCTAGAAGAACTGCCTTCCACTTTCTGCCCAGCTATTGGCTTTCAGCTCATTTAATAGGCAAATGAGGAAGGATGGATATTTACAAAATATGAGTCGGGTGCTAAGCCATAGAAATGATAGTACCAAGATCTGGCGTGTATTTAACTGCGGTACAGAATTAACAATTGAATATACAGAAATACCCCTTTGCACAGTACACCCCAGCAGGAAACTTTTACTTTATATGCTATACTTTTGTGTGTTGCAGTAAATATATGCATTTTATAGTAAATTCAACAGAAGTAAATGAATTATGTAGCACAAGTAATAGTCCAAGTCAGACATAGTAGCTTATTCTTGTAATCTCAGCACTAGAGCAGCTACAGCAGGAGAATTGAGTTCTAGGCTAGCCTAGGTAATAGAACAAGATTATATTTTTAGAATAAATACAAAATAGTAAAAGAGGAATGTTAACATTTTACTTTTTTTATTTATTTCTTAGATAGCAGACCCTACATTAGCTGAAATGGGAAAAAACTTGAAAGAGGCCATGCGGATGCTGGAGAACAGCCAGAGGTGAGCTTGTAGGGCAGGGGCTGCCTGGTGAATGTGTCCAGCCAGTTCTGAATTTGGTGATTCTGGTTTCCTCCTGGTTCAGATGCCTCCCACCTCCAGGATGTCAGCTGCTAGGTATTGGATACAAGGTGCTTTTCAATGAAAGGATTTTGAAATTTTGGGAAGGACCTTCCAATTTTGCCACTTAAGAGTTTTGTTTATGGACTATGTCGATTTGAATACTTAAATAATTCTTAGTATAGGTTCAGTCATATAGGATATCAACTGGTCAGTTGGTTGAAGTGGTTTTTTTTGTTTTGAATATTCTTTTCCTGAAACTCTCAAATATATCTGGGTCTAGGGAGATGAAATAAATGTGTTTGAAATCTTCCATTAGTCACGGATGGTCTAGGTAAAGTCACATGTTCGCATGTTCACGGTTAAAAACTCGATTGGTTAAAATACACAGTGAACTTTTTCTTTCCTTTAAACCAGAAGAATAGAGGAGGAAAATGGAAAGAAGCCAGTATCAGAGGACATTCCAGGGCCGCTCCAAGGCAGGTAGGTGGCAGTGATCATCAGTACCTTTGCTTAGAATGTAAATTTTTCTTAACCCAAAATTTTACAATTGTTTTCCTACATATTTACTTTGAATAAGTACCAAGATAATTTAAGTAATTACTCAGAATATTATAAAGCTGGATGGCTGATGATAATGGTGAACTTACTACCTTCTTTCTCTCCCAGAACTTTTTTTGTTCACGGGCTTGCCTTCAACTGGTGGCAATCGTCTGGCCTCAACCTTCTGAGTACTAGATTACAGGCATGTCTTACCATACCTGGCCCTTCTTTCAGATCTATAACCCATGATCAAAAGCCATTAATGAATTCATAATTATAACTGGGATAGCAGGCTAATTCATTCTTGAAACCTATAATCTCTCTTATAGACTGAGTTTTATTGTGAAAAATATTTTAATTTGGTACAGTTTACAATTTTTATATTATAGAAAATGAGCAGGGTGTAGTGGTGTATTCCTTTAATCCCATCACCCAGGATACAGAAGCAAGCAAATCTCTGAGTTCAAAGCCAGCCTTGTCTACACAGGGAGTTCCAGGATAGCCAGGGCTACATACAGAGACCCTGTCTCAAAAAACAAACAAAAAAATCAACAACAGCAAATAATAATATAGTAAATGAAAGGAAAATGTCAGCTATAATTATTGCTGGAATGATTAATTTGTTTGTAGCTAAAGCAAATTTACCAAGTCCTTGTAGTCAGAACTAGTAGTAAAAAAAAAAAAAAAAAGAAGTAGCTAGCTGCCATTTTCACAGAATACTAGCGGTCGATCTGCAATTGAAGTCCCAGCTCAACTTCCTGACACAGACAATTTTTCTTTTATAACCAGGAAACTGCACCTAGGTCAACAGCACAACTCCCTTAAGTTGTTCTTTGGCCTGAATATATATTGTACAAGATTACAAAAGAAAAGCTTTGAGGAAGTATCACACCATACAGTAAATATCATGCCTAACACACCCAGATAGTAATGTGTTTAATCCTCCCTGCTTGTAGCATGAATCCTGCTGATTTGAAGTTCTGTAGTGTTTCCTACACTCAGAATAGGAAGCAGATCTTGTCTCTTATTCCAGATGTGAAGGGACAAGGACTTGTTTATTCTCTTAATTACACAAAAGTATCTCTGGACCTCCCCAAAACGTGTGAAATTTTCAGAATGGCAGCACATTAAAAACACTGTAACCATGGTCAGGAGTATTTATACTTAGTAATACTAATGTCAGGTATATGAGGCTTGTTAAGTGCTTTGCAGGCCGTGTGGGATGGATTACCTCCTCTCCATTGTGCAATGTGTGGGCTCAGCCACTTTGCATCTCACTCATGCATGCATGTCACATACACACTACCCAAGTAAGAGTCATCTTTCTTTTCTTGCCCTCTTCTCCCGAGGTTGTAAAGGCTCAGAGAGTTCATTTGTAGGTTAGTGCCTTGGGGGATGGGTGTGGAGCGAGCATTGTTGTGATAGTGCTTCTTTGACTTTGTTACTACTGTTTTTGTGGTCTTAGAGACTGAACTTAGAGTTCACAGACAGGCTCCCTACCAGTCCCCACATATCTCTCCAATGCTTTTCTTTTTAAGAGAAAAAAATCAGTAATATTTTTGTTGTTGTTTTTGAGATGAGGTTTGTCTGTATACCTCTGGCTGCTCTGGAACTCACTCTGTAGACCAGACTGGCCTCAAACTCAGAGATCCACCTGCCTCTGCCTCCTGGCCAGTAATATTCTTATTAATAGAGTATTCTTACATTTTATGCACCACAAATTGCCTTGCTATTTCATACTGTTTTAGTCATTGACATTTTCTCCTATTACCATTTCATATAATGAGCAGTTAATAGAATATCTTGTCAGTCTATCCTCTAAACAAATATCAAATTTTCCCACTAGGATAAGAATTGGAAATAAATTACATGTTTAAGGCTTTTGGTTCAAGTGGATAAGACTCCCCAAGAAGCAAACAAGATAGATATACCTGCGTCATTAGAGAATTTTTATTGGTTTTATGACCTTCCAGCATTCTTAAGACTGGCTCTTTTTTTTTTTTTTTTTTAGTCTTTTCAAGACAGGGTTTCTCTGTATAACAGCTCTGGCTGTCCTGGACTCTCTTTGTAGACCAGGAAGTCCTTGAACTCACAGAGATCCACCTGCCTCTGCCTCCCAAGTGCTGGGATTAAAGGCGTGCACCACCACTGCCCGGCTTTTTTTTTTTTTTTTTTTAAATTTATTGTGTATATAGTGTTCTGCCTGCATGTATACATTCACTCCAGAAGAGGGCACCAGATCTCATTTTGTTGATGGCTGTGAGCCACCATGCGGTTGCTGGGAATTGAACTCAGGACCTTTGGAAGAACAGCCGGTGTTCTTAACCTCTGAGCCATCTCTCCAGCAAGACTGGCTCTTAAAACATACTTTGTCTTGTAACTAGCTACCCAATGTTTAAAAGGGAAAAACAAACAAAAAACAACAGTAACAAACCCTTCAAGTTAGTTCGAATGAGGGAAGTATTAGGAAATGGAGGGGAGGGAGGTATGTGTTCTTTCCACCCTCCTAACCCTTTTTGTTCTGCAGTGGACAGGATATGGTGAGCATCCTCCAATTAGTTCAGAATCTGATGCATGGAGATGAAGATGAGGAGCCCCAGAGCACCCGGTAATGATGGAGCATTGACAGCTTGCCTTTGAAAGTCTGTTCACAGCCGGGTGTGGTGGTGCACACCTTTTATCCCAGCTCTTGGGAGGCAGAGGCAGGCGGATCTCTGTGAGTTCAAGGCCAGCCTGGTCTACAAAGTGAGTCCAGGACAGCCAGGGATACACAGAGAAACCCTGTCTTGAAAAACAAAACAAAATGAAACAAAAAAAAAAAAAGAAAAAAAGAAGGAAACAAAGTCTGTTCTTGACTCTGTTCTCTTGAGTAGCTCAAGAAAGAAATTTCTTTAATAGTAATTAATTTCATTAAAAGTTATATTGATATTATATTCTAAAAGTATATCCTGGCATTTTTATGGTATTAGGTCTTAATGAAGAGCCACTAGAAGGACTAAAGTGCCATGTGCTTTTCTATTTTTGCTTTAGCTTGCTAAGAATTACTACAATTAAATTGATTAGTGGAAGCCTTTATTGTCTGTTTTACTTATTCATTTGTATATTTAAATGAGTATATCTTCACTTTGTCTTCAGTGTTTTTTGCTGTCAGTAATATATTTTACTTGTTCAAAAGGCTGAAGATAAGCTGGGCATGGTAGTACACACCAGTGATCCTAGAATTCTGGAGGCAGAGGCAAGGGGATCACAAGTTTGAAGCCATCGTAGAGCTACTTAGCAAAACAAAAGCAAAGCAGGATAAAGTTGAGAAGATAAGCAAGGGTATACAAAATAGTTTTCTAGGCTGTGGTAGCATGTATGTGCTCTGAGTTTAATTCCCAGTACTGAAACACACACAAGCCTCCCTATCTGGTTCCTTTTGTGGCCATAGGCGATGACCACAAAAGTTTATTGTTATTCCACAGATATTTTTTGTGTTTGTGTATACAAGCAAAACATCCACCCACATTCTCTCCAGTACTTAAATACTGTGCACCCTGGCTTTTTTTCACTTGTGTATCATATAAGGAATTTTCTCTTTGTTAAGAGCAAATTTATTATACTTTTAATAGATGAATAGAATTTTATTTCATGTTCCTATTTTACTGGTTACATTGCAGCAGCCAGTAACTTTAAACATGTCATTTCCCACAGGAGCAAATGTGTTTGGGGATGTCATAGAAGTGGGTGCTGGGTCAGATGATGCATTTGAAATCTCAGGAGAGCCAAATGTTGCTCCTAGGAGAGAAGCCAGTCCATAGGCCCACAGATGGTGTGTGAGAGCACTTTCCCCATACCTTTGCTGCAATTGTGTTAGTAAATTTAAAGATCTTCGGTAAGTGATGAGTCAGAAATATAAGGTGAGGTATCTCAGTATAATGTTTTTTCTTATGAACTAGATTATGTCTTTATGTTTTAAGACTTATTTGATACTGGGGGTGTAGCTCAGTGATAGAACACTTGCCTTGCATGGCAAGTTCAAGCCTTTAAAAGAGACTTTTTTAAAGACTTGAAAAAATTATTTATGGCCAGGCATGGTGGCCCACACCTTTAATCCCAGCACTTGGGATGTAGATAGAGGCAGTCTACAAAGTGAGTCCAGGACAGCCGGGGCTACACAAAACCCTGTCTCGAAAAACCAAAAAAAAAAAAAAGAAAAAAAATTTATGTGTATGTATCTGTCTGAGTGTATGCTACATGTGTGTGGATGTCCATGGGATCTGGAACCCTACAACTGAGCTGTATTACCCTTCCTCTGCAGTTCTCATGATCATTATTTTATGTGTATGAGTGTATTGCCTTCATGTATGTCTGTG
>CAJQZJ010036598.1:0-24087 GCA_907164525.1 Lophiomys imhausi
GGCAGAGCAAGCAACCAGCTGATGGGGAGGGAACATGGGAAAAAAAACAACAGAGAGTAAGAGGAAGCCAGGAGGATAGATAGAGAGACACACAGGAAGGACATTGAGTTTGAGGAGTTTTTGAGACAGTGTGGGGAAGGAACCTTCCTTCTGGGGTATCAGCTGAGGAAGAAGGTCAGCTGGGTGCTTTCTCTACCTCTCTGAGCTATCAGGCTTTCAGCCCAGCATCTGGCTCCCAAGTCATTATCAGTAAAATCATATGATTGAGATTTTGTTAAAAACAACAAACCTCACTTGTTTTTCTTCAGGAGCCACTCACCTTGTTTTTTGTTTGTTGGTTTTGTTTTTTAAATTATCTTTTGTAGACTTATTTTATATGTATGGTTATTTCGCCTGAATGTATGTCTGTACACCAAATGTGTGCCTTGTGCCCACACAGGCCAGAAGAGGGAACCAGAACCCTTGCAACTGGATTTACACAGGGTTGGGAGCTGCTATGTGGGTTCTGGGAACTGAACCCAAATTCTCTGCAAGAGCAACTCTTATTCACTGAGCCATCTCTCTCCAGCCCCCACCTTGGTTTTTGTTTCTTGTTTTTGAGACAAGATCTCTAATCATCATGGAAGTCACCAAGTAGTCTAGGCTGGCTGGCCTAGTGATTGTACTGTCTCCATCTCTCAATGCTGGAATGATATATATATATATATTTGATGTTTTGAGACAGGGTTTCTCTGTGTAATAGCCCTGGCTGTCCTGGACTCACTCTGTAGACCAGAGCTGACCTTGAACTCACAGAAATCTTCCTGCCTCTGCCTCCCAAGTGCTGGGATTAAAGGCGTGCACCACCATGCCTGGTCGGGACTATAATCTTAACAATATAACCTTACATGCCTTTTTATGTTGATGCTGGGGATCCAAACTCAGGTCCTCATGCTTTCGCAATAAACACGTTACTAACTGTGCCATATCCTTAGTCCCCATTTTTTTCCTCTTTATAAGTTGCTTTGCCTCATACATTCATTACAGTAACAGAAAACTGAGTGTATGTCGTCAGCAGTATGACTCGGAGGTTCCTGGGGCTCATGGGGTATGACCTGGATCCGAATCCCAGCTCTGATTCTTTCTTTTTTTTTTTTTTTGGTTTTTCGAGACAGGGTTTCTCTGAATATCTCTGGCTGTCCTGGACTCGCTTTGTAGACCAGGCTGGCCTTGAACTCACAAAGATCCGCCTGCCTCTCTCTGCCTCCCAAGTGCTGGGATTAAAGGCGTGCGCCACCACCACCCGGCTGTCTGATTCTTTCTAACTGCTGACCTTGAATAGGTAACATGACCTGCTTGCTAAGCCTCGGTGTCTTTATTGAACTCTGTGAGGTACCATATCTGTCTGTCTATTTCTTTGGTTGCATGACACCTTGGAACCATTATCACATGAGGTCCAGCTTGTTTAGAACACCCTCTCCAGGGCAAAAATTAAAAAAAAATTTTTTTAAATTATTTTACTATACTTTTGTTCTGTCTGCATGTATATCTGTGTGAGGGCATCAGATACCCTAGAACCAGAAATACAGACAGCTGTGAACTGCCATGTTGGGTGCTGGGATTTGAACCTGGATCCTTTAGAAGGACAGCTGGTGCTCTTAGTTGCTGAGCCATCTCTACAGCCCCCAGGGCAAAGATTTATCACCGTGTAGAATGTTCCTGACACTTTGTGGCAGACAGAAGCTGCAGCTCCCAAGTGGGATTATTTCCAGAAAGGTTTCCTGTGAATAATGCATGTGTTACTGTTGAGCTGGCAGTCTAAATGAGATGTCTCTTGAGTCCTGATGGATTACTGGATGTCATTTTGCATTACTCAATGTCCTTTCTCCAACACTTCCAGGTGACCTTCAGTGAGTCACTGGGCCACTCTGACACAGTTCTCCTAGGCCTAAGCGAGGGAACTCAGATTGGTTCCTGAGGCCAGTTGGGACCATACAAGTGAGTGTCCAAGAGAGCTGTTCTGGGATGGAGCAGGTGGCTCAGTTAGTAGAGTACTTTTATACCATGCACAAAGTCCTGGGTTTGATTCTCAGCATAAACCAGACATGGTGGTGTGTGCTTGTAAGCTAAGGCTTGGGGAGATGAAGGCAGGAAGATCAGCTGCTCAAGGTCATCCTTGGCTACATAGCAAGTTTGAGGCCAACCTGGACTATGCAAGATGCTCTCTCAAAAAACAAAATAAATAAAATGAAAAGAGAGAATATGTTCTTCTGGCTGTTGAGTTGAAACTGTGGAAACAACCCTATAATAAGATAATTGGCCAATTAGAACTGCATAACAACTAGCGCTTTGTAGCAGAATGGTTCAGTCTATTATTCTTGTTGTGCTTTCATTTTATTTATTTTTTAATTTCCTTCATGAATCCAGACAATTTTAAATCCACCCTGAACTCTGAATCATGAATCTTCACCATGACCCCTCCCCCAACTTCCAATCTGCAAACCAACTCAAGAGTTAGCAGAAGGCCCTGGTCAATCAGGGATGGCATGGGAACCAAATAGTGTCATACATGTGCTCGGAGGGGATATAATGGGATCTGGGGAGAACGAACTGTTGAAAGTGAGACTCCAGGTTTTAAAAACTACTCAGCCTGAAAGGCATGTCACTGGTTGAATTTCTGACAGCCTGGAACCCTGCCGGGGAGATAAACCATGTGGATGACAGGTTTTCATTCAGAAGGTCCCGGACCATATGAATAGTATGGGAAGTGGGTCGAGGCTCTGAAAGAGAGTTTAGCTATTTTTTGGACATTTGAGGCATGGTTGACTTCGCTCCTGCTTCCTGTGGTTCTGTGAAAAGACTGAGATGATGCCAAGGGTGCTGTTCTCACACAGTGCTACTGGACAGATAAATGAACAGGGGCTGAGTCCCAGGGAGCCAGAGCAGCTCTGGACACCCTAGCATCACAGCTGACTTTTAAAACTGTCTCTGAAGTCCTGGTCTGGGTCTGAGTGAAGACTGTGTTGAGTGTCTTGCTTGGTAATTCTTGAAGTGGGCACCTGTGGCTGGGGTCACCCTCTCAATTAACAGGGCATGGAGAAAAAAAACCACTGGATCTAGATGATGAGGTCACTTCCAATAAAAATAGGGTCGGGAGGGCAAGAAGATGGCTTAGTCAGTAAAGTGCTTGCCATACAAAGATAAGGATATGACTATGCCCCAGAAACCCCTTAAGAAATGCTGGATATGGCAGCACATGCTTGTTTGTGTTCTCAGGTGGAAGCAGCCAGCCAGGCTAGCAGGATCACAAGTCCTGGATCCTGTTCTCAAAACACAAAATGAGAAAGGACACCTGACCTTGACCTCTGACCTCCACGTGTACCTGTGCATGCTCACACATATGAAAACGAAGCAACAGCATCACCCTCCTAAAAACAAAATTGGCTGGCGTTACTATGGTAACTCCAAAATAGTAGCTGGGTTACACTGGAAGTGCTGGGTTACATTTGGGGAAGGGCAGAAAAGCCTAGACTCTGGTGTGGGAGTGAGTGGAATATGCTGCCCACAATAGCCTAAGTCCAGAAAACCTCGGCATGAATCATTGAGAGCCCACATCAGAAACAGCTATTTTGAGTCCAGTTGGAAAGTTTGGCTCCCACGAGTGTATGAACCGGGCATGGTGGCACATGCCTGCAATCTCAGCACTCTGAGAGTGGAGGCAGGTGGATCACAAGTTCAAGTTATCTTTGGCAACAAAGAAAGTTTGAGGCCAGCCTGGACTATATGTGACCTTGTCTCAAAAAAAGAGAAGCAGGGGAAAGGAAGGAGACAGTATCTGCAAAAGCTTGGTCTGGACAATACTGCCTGATGGCTAATCCAACTCACCACCTGCCTCTCTTTGTTCAGCCTATGAGTCACAAATGGTTTTTACATTCCCAAATTGTTCAGGGAGAAAAACAGATCACGATATGAAAATGGCACAAAATTCTGACTTTGGCACCCATAAAGAAAGTATCATTGGATCAGGGCCATGAACATTTGTCATGTATTGTCTCAATGGCTGTTCTGTGCTACAACAGAGCAGAGTATCTGGGTGGGGACCATATGGCCCTCTGAGGCAAAAATATTTACTATCAACCCTTGAGGAAAAGGTCCCTCTTCTAAGTGAGCCAGTCACCGTATTCTGTGTTTGAAATTCAGCATAGACTGAATAGGTGATAGTTCAGTCAGTAAAATGATTTGAGTTCCATCCCTAGAACCCAACTGTAAAAGCCAGGTGTGATAGCATGTGCTTATCATCACCCAGCTCTAGGAAGAGGGAGACAGACCACTGTGGTTCATTGGCCAGCCAGCCTGAGTCAGTGAGGACAATGAAATGCCCTGCCTCAAAATATCAGGAAGACACACAAGAGACTTCCAAATGTATGTACACACACACACACACACACACACACGTAAATACACACATGTGCACACGTGTACACATCTCTAACTTGTTTCTTGAAAACTAAGGCATTAAGTATTTTTAAAATCCACTCATACTATGCTGGCAAACTTACTGAAATAGTTGATATTTCTTGCCAGGTCACATGGGCAGAATAGTTAGTATTTTACATAAGCCTGCTTATTGAGGCTTTTAAGGTTATAAAGCAAAAGTACCACCTAGAATTTAAATAATAATCCCCATGACAACAGCGATAGTATATTCAATTTCATAATGGTCACAGCCCATTTTTATGGTGTCACAAACTGCATCACCTATATTGACATAATCTTAAAAATATTCGAAGCTATAATTGAAATGAATTTGATAGTAATGATAGCAATCATCACTTTTAATTAAATTTCTTGTTATTTGTGTATGCATATGTCTGTGTGCATAATGGTATAGCACATCTATGGAGGTCTGAGGATAGCTTTTGTAGAGTGGGTTTTTCTTTCCACTTTTATGTGGGCTTTGGGGGTCGGATTTGGGTCAACAGGTTTGTAAAGCCAGCTTTCACCTGTTTTACCTTTTACCTCTAAGCCATCCCACCAACCCTGTAATTGTTGATTTTTTTTTTTTTTAGCCTTTGCTATGTGCCAGAAAACACTATCAACACCTCTGTTTCTCAGTACATTTAACAACCCCGATCCTTCTCTCAGACAGCTCTCTAGATCCATTTTGTAGATGACAAATCTAAAACAGATTCAGGGGAAGTAGTTTTGTAAGGTCTCAGAGCCAGTGAATGCTGGAACCAATATTCCCATTGCATTATGATCTAGAAACTAGACTATGGGGTAGATAATCTCAGCTTTGAGGTTTCTCTAGTATAAAATGTAATTGGTAGCATGGTCCAACATATCTTTTTACATTTTTCTGTTCATTTTAGTTTGGGCAATAATACTCTGGATTGAACCCAGGCTCTGTATCCCTGGTGTGATGACTAATATCCTGTTAACTTGACAAGATCTAGCCTTACCTAGGAGACAAACCTCTGGTAATATCTGTGAGAGTGTTTCTCCCATAGGGCCATAAAAACTCTTCCACCTCCCAAAGTGCCTGAAACTATCGATTAATCTTTTTCACACATAAATCCTTGGGGCACACATATTGCCCAGTGAAAAGCAAAACAACCCAGCTATTTTCATATTACCTGAATCATCCACATGGGCCTCTCACATGATGGCTTTGCTGGGCTTATTTCCTTGGCTGGACATGAAGTAGGCCAGCTTGCAGATGGATGGACTAGTTTAAATTCCTAGAGTGGTGCTTAGGACAAGCTGGGGCAACAAATTAGCTCTGGGTTTCACTTTGGTTTCTCTTATTCTTACTGGTTTGTTTCCTTTATTTTCATTCTGAAAAGAAAACAAATATCCTTTCCTGTTCCCTTCCAATGACTCAGATGGAAGTGTTGTCTTCCACTCAGGAGGGAGCTTGGAGAGATGGTGTCTCACAGCCAGTTACAGAAATGACCAGAGTAGCTACAAATGCTGTTGGAGAGTTTCCTTGTCCTCATCTCTCAAAGTGGAGGTAGTTCTAAGGTACCTCTCTGACAGAATTAGGAAAGTGGATGGTGGGGGAAGGGAGACTTGGCTTTCTAGCAGTAGTGGGGAGATTTGAATGGGTGGTGGTATTCCCATTTACAGAGAGGAAATTGTTGGAGGAAGGTCTAATACATTGGTTCTGAAAGGCTGATTTCAATGCTGAGATTACTGCCCCTTCTGAGGCATTCTGTGATTGGTTAATAAAAAGTCACTGATGGCCAATTAGCCGGGCAGAAAGAGTATAGGAAGGTGGGACTTCCTGAGATGTAAACAGGAACCCTGCATTTTACACAAAGGAATCTCTCCGCCAGGAGACATGGAAGCAGATAGATGTGTTTGAGAACTCTGGAAGGTATAGCAAACCACATGGCTATTTGGGATTAGTGGTCTGGGTTTAACTTAAATGAGCTAGTTGAGAGTCTGCCCAGCTAAGGGCTAAGTGTTGAAACATTAAAAAGTCTTAGTATATTTAATTACTGAGGAAAGGGCTGTGGCAGCTGATAGGCCACCAGTCAAAGCAATCCAGGCCCATCAGCCTCCTGCCAAGCCCCAGTGGCTGTCCCTCCAGGCTGCCAGCAATTCCGCTGGTCTAATATAATAGTTTATAGTTATTAATAAGTATCCTGAAGCTACCCTGCAGCTTCTCCACTAGACCACACAACCAGCCATCCCTCCAGGCTTATAAACTTCTAAGGCAAGTCAGGCCTGCTGATCTCCTGGAAGGCTACTGGCTGCTCTGTCAGCCTAATATAACAACTTACAGTTATTAATGAAGATATTAGTTAATAGAGTTTAGGTTGCAGGTGGTGAAGGCCACCCTTGATCCAGGGATTTTTCCTCAGGACTAGTCAGGCTACCAGTTAAGGCAGGCCAGGCCTGTTGACCTCCCACCAGCCCCCTAACTGCTCCACTGGTCTAATCTTACAGTACAATCTTATTAATAAATACAATTGATACCCCTCCATGCACCCATTTCCTTTGGGGAATGAGAGGTGACTCAGAATCTAACCAATCAGAATCCTCCATCACCAGCTGCTTCCTTTTCCTCTATCACAGTAACCTGTTCAGGTTACTATTAACCCGAATTAGATTAAACTCAACACCTCCATTTCCCTGCCCCCAGGTCCCTGTTGTAGAGTGTCATCCTCTAGTATATAGTCATCAGAGCAGCTGTAGGTACTTGCAAAAGATCCTCAAAATTGGCCCTGTGGGTGTTCCCTTATACGAAGAAGTGGGGACAATGTTTGGCCTCTCACTTAAGACACCCCTTCCAGCACCTGTAGGGCAGTAATTCTACAATAAATGCCTGCAACCTCATTGTCATCTTGGAAGGTGCTGGAGTGTACAGAGGCTCCAAGTTTAGCTGAAGGGGTATGCTATCTGGGCACCTATGGCAAAGTTGTCTTCCATACTGGATGAGACTTTCTGGTGGTGCATCTGCTTTGGGGTCACCCATGCTCCTTTAAGGAACTCCTCACCATGCTCTTTAACTGAGCCCCATAAGCTCTTTAGTTCCCTAAGTTGGACTTTGGTGGAATTATCCACAGGTTTCTTGGTGGTAGATAAACATTTTGATAAACCAGCCTGCCTCCATACTAGACTTGAAAGCCATCTTACAGTAAAGACAAACTAAACTCATTCCCATTTATGGTTAAATCTGTTTCTCAAGGATTATGCAATGCCCTACCTGTAACCTTAACTACAAATGGCTCTGTTCTGCCTGTTCCAGAAAATGGCAATCTTGTTTTGCTTCAAAAAGTTGTTATAACCATCTTGTAACCCTACCTTTGTTTCAAAAGTTTGTTATGAGTACTTTATTATGACCACCTGGCAATCATATCTTTGTTGCAGAAGGTTGCTATGACTAACTTGTTATGCTTACGTTCTGTTTCTGTAACCCCACCTATTTTGCCCATCAAATCCCCAATTTGGAAATTCCCTACCCCTGAGCTATAGAAATGTTGTCTTTCTCACATCCAATGTTGACCTCTTAAACCCTGCCTTAGGGGGAAACAGCCTGTGTACATGAATAAAAAAGCTTGCATTAAGCTAGCATGGTGGCACATATCTCTAATCCCAGCATTTGAGAGTCAGAACCAGACAGATCTCTGTGAGTTCAAAGCCAGTATGGTCTACAGAGTGAGTTCCAGGACAATCAGGGCGACACAAATAAACACTGTCTATAAAAACAACAACAACAACAACAAAAAATACAAACAAAAAAGTTTGTTTTAATAGATTTGGTCATGATTATTTTGGTTGGTAGTCTTTCTCTTCACATCTTTGAGATTAACATTTGGAACTCCCCAGCCAGATCAAAACACCAACCCAAATTCAGAAATTCAGAAGTCAGACTGTACCTCCCGCTCTCTGGGACTGTACAGCTGGTCAATAGAGGATACAAACCTTGGAGACATTCCAAGGCACTGAGGCATACCTTCAGTTCTGAGTGAAGGGCTGCTTCAACAAGAGAAAGCAGTAAGTAGCAAGCACCCATTTACTGAGGCCTCCTTTGGTAAATCACAGATAGATACTGTCTGTGACAACTATTTATTTTCTGGTTTTGTGGGAACCAGAACTGGTGACTCAGCAGGGTGATGAGATCTAACATCTCCCAGACCCCTACACTCCCCATCAATAGCAACAAGCATCTTGTTACTTGGGGCCAGAGTCACTACTTTGTTTTCTGACCCGCTTTGGGACCCTGGGGATGCCCTGGTGAGACTGGGAGCTGAGAAATCAGAGGCCCTGCATCTAAGTGCCATTGGTAGGGTTTCAAAGCCTAGACCTCACAACAGAGCCTGGGAACCCTGAGTACATTCCATGACACTGGGGGTCAAGATATTGGATAGGCCCAATGAGGAACATCAGACATTACCAGGAACCAAGACAGAAATCAGAGAGGCCTAGCCTTAACTGAACAAGGAAACCCTAGTGGGTTTCCAGTGTCTGAGTTGTGCAGGGATATAATTGAGAAAAAAACCTCCTATTGTTAAACAAAACTTCTGTGGTCAAACTGTTGAATCTGAATGACCTCAATTGTTGTTGTCATTATCCCTGATGTTGTGTTGGCTTCATTTTTGCTGTCACCATTCCTTGTATGTGTTTCTGTGTCTCAGTTAATCTTCCATTCCAGGAGGACTTGGGAACTGGACCAAGCTCTAGCAGCTGCTTGCTGTGGCTACTTTGATAGCAAAGCTCAAAATTTCTTTCTGGTCACTGGATTCAGTTTAGCAGGGATTCAAATGTCTTTTGGGTATGGATAATGTTGAAATATTGTTTTATGCTGTTATATTATATTGGAAAGCTGACTATGGAGTTGGAAAGTTTCTGTCCTATGTCAGAGGACAAATGTTATCTTAAAATTTGTAAGACTATTATATGAACTTTACCTGGGGATTTATAAATTTATTGAATACAGTTAAAAATCTGTAAACTTTGTAGCAAAAATTGACTTAAAAATTATAACACCTGGTTAATAATTAAAAAGCTACATAGATAATCTTAAAACAAATACTTAATCCATCAATATCTATAGTTCTGAGCAAGTCTCCAAATGTACTAACCTTAGTTTTTGAACTCCTGCAGTTCTGTGTCTGGGTAACTATACTTGTTAACATGGTTTAAATGCTTAAGGGCTCACCCTGAGAAAGGCTTAAGGCTACATTGGAATCCCAAACACCCAGTGTAGTTGTGGTCAACTAAAGTTAGGAACACCAAACACTGAACACCAGAAACTGGGATATTTGTATCTTATGCTGCACCAAGACAATGACCTAAGCAGTGTGACAGAGAGCCTATAGAATGCCTCTCCTTACTTAAGGTCTATTCAGGCTGACAGAGGCTGACTTAAGAATGAATGTCTAACCTCCTTGTCTTTGCTAACTTTGTTAATGTTTAGCTATTTTGATAAATCGAGTCATACAAGAAACTGTAATATTTTGTAGTGGTGCACTATGAAAGGACCAGGAAAGTAAAGTTGCCAGTCTCCCTATGGACTGTATTTATGATTTATACTAAAAGAGCTTCAATTAAAGAATTGTAATCTTTAAATTGGGCAGTGATAGCCCACGCCTTTAATCCCAGCACTCGGGAAGCAGAGGCAGGCACATATCTGAGTTTGAGGCCAATCTGGTCTATAGAATGAGTTCCAGGAGAGCCAGGGCTACACAGAGAAACCCTGTCTCAAAAAAAATAATCATTTTAAAGCTAAACTTAAGAGGGATAAGGCTGTAAAGTCTTAATCTTATAAAAGCTATTCTCTTGTAAACCATTAAAGATGATTAAGGCATGAGGTTTAACAGTCACTTTATACAGGATCGAATTCTTTACAAGTGTAATTCATTTACAAGGACAAGCTTTATTTAGCCTCCTGTATATGTTCTCAAGGTTAAGCAACTAAAATCAAGTAAGGTTTATTTTAAAATCAGGTATAATTAATAGATGTCACTCAAAACTTTTTAAAGATCTGCAGAATATGACATTTAAAGTGTTAAATGGGAAAAGCTTACTATGCTAGACAGAAATGTCAGATTCCACAAGTAACCCCAAGGTCTCCAAAGATGAGGGAGCACAGACCACTCCACATCAATTATGGTAACACTAACCCCTGGGAAAAACTGCCGCTGCCACCAGGGCTCTGCCTTACACTGTGGACACTGTTGGGTTAACTTCCCTGTCTCCTCTTCATAGTACATCAGTTTTTCCAAGTTCTTCTTCCACAAGGTAATCTCTCGGACCTTCTGAGCCTGGAAGCCAAGGTCTATGCTGTTCTCTTCAGCAACTGAAGGCGTAATTCTGTCCTATGTAATAGCTGAAGATTGACTACCACTGTGGCCAATGACGTCACCAAGACAATGGAAGGAGCCTAGGGAAACCACTCATGTGGCAGCAAGTCTCTGTCATTTTAATTGATACAGAGGACATTTGGATTATACGTCCTGCTGTAATTTATTTATCCTTCTCAGATCTCTGATGTTGTTGGCAGCTAACTGCAGCTTCATCGGTTTAGCAGCAGTGCCTGGACAATGGCTTTCATATATGAAAACCAGGCCTTACTTTTCTAGAGCTATTAGGTTGACTGACAAAAAAAGGCAAACTCATAGATAGGTTTGCCTTCCTAATAGACTTCTTTTCTTTTTTCTTTCCTCCTCCTCCTTCTTTTTTGAGACAGGGTTTCTCTGTGTAACAGAGCCCTAGCTGTCCTGGACTCTGTAGACTGTCCTCGAACTCATAGAGATCTGCCTGCCTCTGCCTCCCAAGTGCTGGGATTAAAGGCATGCACCACCATCCCAGCCACTAATAGATTTCATATTAAAGAATAAATAGAAAAAAAAAGAAGAATAAATAGGTTTCAGATGTAAGTTTTACTATTTAAAGGAACTTGCTCTTAGTAATCAACCACTTATGTATGTCTAATGGTAAATAATTGAGTAAAAAAATTTAAAGTTTATATACATTATAGACATCTAAAAATACAAAAGTCTAAATAAATTATGAGGATCTAAAAAAAGTGATTTAAAGCATATGAATGCAAATTACTCTGTTATTGATATACTAAGATTTCAAAAGTTCAGAGTTTTAACATTAATCAATACAGTTCTGATAAGTTATTAGTAGGCCTGTAAAGTACAGCCCTTATTATCAGTCACAAGCTCAATATTTAAATTTTCCTCTGGTTGTCTTCTAAGTATAGACTTAAAGATGCTTCTCATTATGCTTAAAACATCTATCTCATCTATACATCTAGCCTTCTGGACAAAGAAAAGATTGTTCATGCCTTTTAACCAAAAGCCATAGCTCTTGCTATGACTCAGAAGCATGAGTCTACCCCAGCTGTTTTACAAACATCTGCTGGCTCTTTTTCTACAATGTGGATTTCAGTACAGATTACAAACAATGATAGTGTAACTTTCAGGGAGTCAAGAAAGTCATAAAACTTGGATCCAGGACTCACAAGTCAAACGGAATTGCCTCTTCCTGAGGGAGAAGCTCCAAATACATAACTTTCCTTTAAGTTCTTCAGCTTTAGCTTCTGTTCTTAGTATGTCTCTGTCTTGGTAGAGTTCCACTCAGCTGGTAGACACTATCCAGAAATCAGCTACAGCCTACAAACTGCTAAAGGTGACCTACACCAAACCAGCCCCAGGTAGTCATGTAAAATCAGAAAGCCATGGGCGTGGTTAGAGCTGAAGTGGGCAAGTCCAGTCCATGTGATTGTTCCCTGTCTCTTCAACTGGGTCAGCTGACCAGATGCTTCTGATCAATGTCCCAGCGCCTGACCTCCCGGCCTTTCACTGTCATTCCGGCCTCCTCGGGTCCTGACAATAATGTCCTAATTTCAGCAGGAAGTAGTAAAGAAATACATCATTGTCCCTTATTCTCAACATAAGTATGAAATGGTTGATCAAAATGAAACTCCCTGGCAGAGGTAACAAAATGGCTACCTATAGTAACTTGGCATACTAAGGTTGTAATGGCCTTAAAAATGTTATTCTTGGGAGGCAGAGGCAATTGGATTTCTGTGAGTTTGAGGCTAGCCTGGTCTACAAAGCGAGTCCAGGATAGCTAAGGCTATCACACAGAGAAACCTTGTCTCAACCACCCCCCCAAAAAATTTATTCTTACTATGATAACTGAACAGGTATAATTTATAAACAGACTATGAATCTTTCAATGCATTACAAATTTTGTCATCCACCTCACCCCCAGATAAAGAATGCTAAGACCTGATAGGGACACATAAAACAAGGGAGTAATGATGAACCAGCCTGCCTCAATCTTGGGAGTGGAAGCCGTCTTATAGTAAAAAACAAACTAGGCTCATTCCTGTTTATGATTAAATCTGTTTCTCAAGAATTAGGCTATGCCAAACCTTGAATACAAATAGTTCTTTACTGCCTGTTCCAGGAAACAACCACCATATTTTTGTTTTAAAAAGTTGTCGTGACCATCTTGCAAACTTACCTTTCTTTCAAAAGGTTGTTATGACACCTTGTTTTGAACACCTTGTTATGTTCTACTCCTGTAACCTTGCCTGTTTTGCTCACTAACCACTCCATTTGGAAATCCCTACTCCTGAGCTATAAAAACCTTCTCTTCCTCATGTCCAGTGCCGATCTCTTGAACCCCACCTTTAGGGGGAGACAGCCCATGTACACAAATAAAAAAGCTTGTTTTAATTATTGCTTGCTTTTGTTAATTTGACCATGATGATTTGGGTTGGTGGTTTTTCTCCTCCCATCTTTGGGATTAACACCTACCAGAACTTTCTTTGTGGAATTCTCATGAAGACTAGCAAGGTCATGTATGCAAATCTTGACATACTAGAACTCCATCACACAGGTTCCATAATCAATGCAATAAATGGAACTGCAGTCATTATTGTACCAGTACATGCTTTATAACTTGGAATATGAGCAATAAATGCTGTTTTGAATCCCTCTCAAATTCCCTTCAAACGTGGAAGCCCCTGGAAGTCACCTCAATCTGTTCCCTGTAGGTGACCCTCTCCCGCAGCTTACACTGGAGGTAGCAGTGAGTCACTGCAGCTTCCAGATGCCCTTGAATCAGTGCTCAACACCACTGTCTGTTGCTGAGTGTGGAAAGCAACCAGCTTCTTTTAATTCTGCTTTTAAACAAATACATACACATACACACACAAACACACACACACATTTCTTTTGTTTTGTTTTGGATTTTTTGAGACAAGTTCTCTCTACCAGCCTTGCCTGTCCTTGAACTCGCTCTGTAGACCACGCTGACCTTGACCTCACAGAGATCTGCCTGCCTCTGCACCCTGAGCACTGGGATGTCACTATTCCTGACATGTCATTTTAAAAGTTATGCTTCTTTTGCTCTTACTTTTCTCATTCTAGCTGCTTCCTTTAACCCCTCAGGCTCAGTCTTTGCATTAGGCACCTTCTTCAGAAGCCACTAGCTTATCAGTAGAGGGATAAAGGTGCTGTAGTGATCACCATGATGTGTCCCCACCCGTTTGTGTGTGTGTGTGATATACACATTTACACATATGAGCATAAATGTAGAGGTTGATGTCTGGCATCTTCCTTGGTTATTTTCCACTTTGTGTTTTGAGGCAGGGTCTCTCACTGAACCTAAAGCTCAAGATTCATAGAAGCTAGTTGGCCAGAGAGTCCCAGAGATCCTTTGGTCTCTACTTCCCCAGTGCTAGGGTGTAGGCATGTGGTGGCACACCTGGCTTTTAATTTTAATTTATTATTACTCTGTGTGTGTGCACACGTATGCATGTGAATGTAAGCATGCATGTGACATGGCACATGTCAGAGGACAACTTGTGGGGAATCAGTTCCCTCCTACCATGGTGGGCTTTGGGGACTGATCTCAGGTTCCCAGGGTTATAAAAGTCATCTTTCAAGGCCCTGAGGAGTATTTTGGGTGTACTCAAATTTTGATTGCAACATATTACATAGAAGAAGTCAGGTATGGGATTTTCTACTTCTGCTGTCCTGTCATAGCTGAAAATGTTTGTGGTTGGAAGCATTTCTGTTTTGGATATTTGGCTTAGCAATGCTCAACTCCAATCACCAATATTGACATTTATCAATATTTATAGTACATAAAATAAAAATGAGAAACTTTATAAATCTTTCTAATGAATTCTAACTGATATACACTCTTTACATGTTAACATCCCCAGAACTGCACGGGTTGCTTGGCAGCACATAGCTATAATCTCAGCACTTGGGAGCCAGGATAGTGCAAAGTTCAAAGTTACCCTTAACTAAAAATCAAGTCTGACGACAGACTGGGCCATGTTAGACTTTTGTCACTTTGTGACAAAACAAAACGACTTTGTCTAAAACGACAATTGCCTGCCAGCTGGCAACAGAGGACCTGAATGTGTCCTGGGTCCAGCTCCATCGGTGTATCTCTTAGAATTAATAACCTTAGTCACTGCACCTGACACTTACTTGTGCAGTGCCCCTTCTTAGATATGAAATAGATTTATTGACTTCCTAGTTGTTTCTCTCCTCACCTCTATTATCCAGGGAGTTAAATATCTGTGAAGGAGATGCCCTGAGCCTGCTATCTTCTCCTTGCCCCCTGACTTCCCACCTCAGTCCAATATCTCATCATTTCTGCCACACCTTCCTCTCACTGCATGCCAGACTGGCTGGGGAAGGAGGAGGGGGAGGGGGCAGGGGAGGGGGAGGGGGAGGAGTGGGGAGGGGGGGACGTCTTTAGTACGTGACTCATGGCATCTTGGACCTGAGGCTGCCAGACTGAACACATGAAAATTGTAGTTCACTCAATTCTTTTTGGTTTTAGATAAGCAATGTGAGGCCCCAGAGAGACCCCTAATTGAGAACCCCCGAAGGACCCTGAGGCTCCAAAGAGGCTTAACCAGAGACAGTCTAGCCATCTGGATTGAGGAAGATAAAATTGCTTAAGGTTTCTTAACTGCCAGTTTGGAACAACCCCCCCCTCCCAGTCTTATGATTAACTAATTTCTGCTGATTAGTCCAAGAATTGCCCTCATTTTCTTAGTTTAAATTCTCCAATTATATTAAAAATTACCTAACCCTTCCTGGAATTCCCCTAAATGCCTTTAATAGGCCTGTGTACCTTTGTTCAGGGTCGCCATTTTGCTTGAATGGTGATCCCTGCATGGTGGATTTCTGTAGAATAAATGCTCTCTACTGTTTACATACTACCTGAGTCTGGAGTGTTTTCTTCAGTGAGTTGTGGACCCTAACATTTGGTCCATTGGTTGAGAATACACTGAAGCCCCCTGCTCAGATAGTAGAGCATTTTCAAGGGAATTTACAACTTCCCTGCCAATCATGACTATGAGCCTCCCCCCCCCCACCCCGTTCATATTTTGGTCATTCTAGGTCTTTCTGGTTTTTCTGGTCTATGTCTGGTTTTAGTCTGGCTGTTTGAATTGGCCCCTGGGGCTTATGGATGCACTGAAAGTCTCCTGGCCCAAGGCACCAGTGGACACCCTGCATACCTCTCTGGGAGAAGATGGAAATTCTCCTCTGGTATTTCTGGGAGAAGACAGAAATTCTTCTCTGGTGTTTCTAGAAGAACAATACAGTTCTTATCTGGTTTATTCCCTAGCCAGTGGTTATTTTTTCCTGCTGCAGGTGACAGAGGTCTCTGGTCAACCTAGCTTTGGTTTCTGTTTTTGTTTTCCCGGGAACATTTTTCTGTGTGTCTGTCTGTCTGTGTGTCGGTCTCTTGTTCATCCCTTGTTATTTTCTTGTCTGTTACTGCCTGTTACTGCCTATGGCTGGCTTCTTCTTCTGGTGTGTGTGTGGGGGGCAGTATATGATCACGGCCAGTGCTGTGGCTTTTTCCTCATGTGCCCGGGTTCCCGCCCCACTCATCCCTGATGTGTACCACTTCACGCTATGGCCACTACGCTCCTATGACCTCCTGGGGGGCACCACCCTGGAGCCCACCTGAGAGCCGGGCTTTGCTGGATCCATTTTATTTGAAACTAGGCTCCTGCTGCCCACAGCAAAAACAGAAACAGAGGCACCCAAGTGTGGGGTAAAGCTGTGGCATCAGAAACCAGGGACCACAATTGGCAGATGGGTAGAGAGAGAGTGGTTCCAGAGAGACAATAGTAGATGGCTGGAAACCTCCTACAAAATTCAGAGAGATTGGGGCCCAAAAAGCCAAATGAGTGTGAATGGCAGGGGCAGCATGAGTCGCGTGGGTGGAATCGATAGTGGAAGGGACGGAGTCAGACTTGGAGGGAGAAGGAGAAGAAGAGGAACAAAGAGAGAGCTTAGCAAGCTCCCACACACGAGCTCACACCACCAGGTGGGCAGACTCTACTACAGTCCCACTGCCCTTAGGAGCAACTAGGCCACCAGACCACCAGTACATGACTCATTTACCCTTTGGTACTGGTACTTTGTACAATTGGAAACTACAAAACCCCAAGTTCTCTGAGAAACTCTCTGCCCTAACAGATCTCCTTGACTCTGTGGTGATCACACACCAGCCAACCTGGGACGACTGTCAGCAGCTTTTGCAAGTGCTCTTTAAAAGACATTTTGCCCTAGAAAAGATATTGTTAGACAATGTAAAGACTCAGAGTTAGGCTGTGAGATAACATTCTACAGGGTTGGGTTTTGTTTGTTTGTTTTTGTTTTTGGTATTATATCATGGAAAATGTTCCAGATATAGCTTATAGTCCTACAGATCAAACAATTATGAAATGATGCTTTGTTTAAAAAATCTTGTTGGCTACATAGAATCCACATGACTTTTTTAGTACATGCCATCCTTTCATATGGCATGAATAGAGACTTACAAGTGTCTTTCTTCTGCTCAAAGAAAGAGCAGAAAATATTCCTTAATTTATCTGTGCATCCTACATGTCCCATGAATTCTTTTGATTGCAGAACTGTACGTTACTTGTGATAGCTTATATATTTACAGAACAAAAGGACCAAACACAAGTAGTTGGATTAGAAGTGACAAGTTTCATTCTGGAGGATGCTGAGCAAGATGCTGAGAAACATCCAAACATCCTATGGGACCTAGCCTTAGACTGCTCCAGCTTGTGTCCCATAAAAACCCGCTTCCATGGGGCTGGAGAGATGGCTCAGAGGTTAGGAGCACTGTCTGCTCTTCCAGAGGTCCCGAGTTCAATTCCCAGCAACCACATGGTGGCTCAATAACCATCTATAGTGAGATCTGGTGCCCTCTTCTGGCCCGCAGGCATACATGCAGGCTGAATACTGTATACATAATAAACATATAAACCTTTTTTTAAAAAAAGATCTCTCAAAATGCTTGGTGTGAAAATGGGCATATTTAAAAAACAAAAAAGCACACAAACAAAACCCACTTTCAGGGCAGCTTCAAAGAGAAGCTAAACAACAAATGTTACTATTAAATTGCTTAACCTTTTTTTTTTTTCATTTTTATTTGGGCCCCTAACAGGTTTTCTTCACTCAAAATCAGCAGGAAACAAATTTTCAGAAGAACTACATCCCATTCCCAAGAAGGGGTGGATGGGTTTTGGTTGTTCTATGGTTATGGGGTGGATAATTATATGTTATTAATGGTCTTATTTAAAAAGGGGGGGATAGGAACTTAAACTCAAGTCAAAAAATGGAAATATGGGTTATAATATAGAAATGATGAGACATAAGGATAGAGTATTGAGTCTGCTCTGCAATTTAGAACTATTGCTATTCTCTAAATAAGGTTAAGATTTGATACATTGGTGCAGAATTTTATATATTGAGACAGAGTTAAGGTTATTTTGATACACATATATGTATATTTCAACTCTTATCTAAGGATTTATAGTGTACTCATTGGGTATGGTTTTAAATTTATATATGAAAATATATAATTCAACTCTTGTTTAGGGCATATGCATGTATACATGTGTCTGCATGTAACTTGGATGTAACATTCACTTAAGGATATGTATCTATAGAAACATAAATGTTTTTAAATAGCAAGCATGTTGATCACATGGCTCTCAACCTGCCATGTGACTTCACCATCCTAGATGACCATGCGGAAAAAGCAACAATTATAAAACTTCTTAGTCCTAATGAACTCTATTTATTAATGTTACCTCCTCTTAGACCAAGAAACCAAAAAATCTCATAGTTTAGATAGTTACAGATTTTTTATATGATGATAGAAATTCAAAGTTATATCTTTACAACATTCTGTATGATGATTCACCCTGGTTTATACATCTAACTACGCCTTTGCTGGTTATTGGATATAGTTAGAACTCATGACTCAGGGTTACTGGTTGAAAATGTGTGCTTAGATAATCTTAAGCCATATGACATAATTCCCAAGATACTTTTAAGTTGGGGTATTGGGATAAATTAATTCTAGAGACATTGAATTATTTACACTGCCAATAGAACTTGGTTATGCCTTTTAAAATTGTGGTTGTGCTTTATGTCTTGACTCTAAAAAAGGTTAAAAATCATTGCCTTAAAATATTCTTAGCCTTATTTTTGCTAATGTTCTTAAGACCTAACATAGCTATAGACTTTTTATAAACTAAATCATATAGGAAACTTCTATGCTATATAGTGATATGCCAGAGAGTTCAGAAAGTTCCCAGTCTGTTTATGAACTGTGTTTATAGATTAAAAAGTTTTATTTTGATACTAGAAAAATTCAATTTAGAATTGTAATTTTTATGACTCTAAACCTAACAGGGATAAATCCTAAAAATCCTATTCTTTAATGGTAATTAAGAAATGTAAGCTAATAGTAACCTTATTTGTAGTTATGCCAAGAATTTATGCAGTTAGTTATGAGATTAAGCTTTATCTAGCATCCTATACATGTTCTCACAGTGAAGCAGAAAATAACTAACTAAAACCAAGATCCATCTTAGATAGGGTGGTCCTCAGACATCTCAGAGATCTGCAGAACATGACATTTAAATATTTAACACAAAAACCTTTTGTGATAGACATGCTAGCTCCTGACAACGTCCCTAGTCTCCTCCAAAGGAGATAATGGGCACAGAAGAATCTCCACCTGAAACTTCCTTTAAGTGTGGCAAAGCTGGACACTAGGCTACAGACTGCCCTTTGCCTGAACTGTAGACAAGGTGCTGTCCAAGCTGGATGAGCTGGATATGGAGAAGTCAACTGCTGAGCTTTGCCAAGACAAGGTAGGCAGTCCTTCATAATTCCTGCCTCACAAAAAAGTCTTTGAGATCTTGGTACTGGTGGCCAAAGATGAATGCCCCACTGACATAGAGGAACAATGGTGGCTGTCAAGGTAGCTGGTAAGACTCTATCAATTTTTATAGACTTGGAAACTGCTTAATATGTAATTCCTGCTTACTTGGGTAACATTTATCCTTCTGAGATCTCTGATGGGTTTGAAGATCAGTTTAATAGCAAAAACCAAGGCTTCAATTGCCTTCTCAGAAAAATATAAGATTTATAAAGAGTCTGAGGTTATAAAAAAAGTTTGAGAATCTAAAAAGATGTTTTAAAATTAATAAATACAGGTTATAAAAATTAAAAGATATAGTATAGTCCCAATGCGCTTTAGCGGCTGTGGCAGTGATTCATCAAAATGGTCCACCCCCACAAGTGTCAGTAACGTCCCTGAGCACCATGCCACAAAGGGCTGTCAGTGCCCCCTTTCCTGCCCCAGCCTGTGCGGCTGGAGGAGCCAAAATGGTGAGCTGCTGACAGGACTCGGGAGCTGTCCAGCCTCAGTCTGCTGCCAGCTAGGGAAGCTGTCCACAGTTAAGACGCCATCTTTCCTGCTTCAGCCTAAAGCTGTCAAGAGAGTTGTCCCCAGAGGCAGCACCTCCTCTCCAGTCTCCGTCATTCCTGCTGCAGGGAAAGACTTTCCTGCCACAGACTCCCTTTGTAATCTTGGCAACTTTGTAAACTTTGTAAACTCTCAGGGCAAAGGAAAAAAAGCAACCAGGCCTCTACCTGAGTAACTCTAGCAGCCACATGTGGCTGCTTCAAGTTTTACCCCTGGGCTCGCCCTACATCTTTCCCTGGGTGCCATACCCTGTGGTCCCTGAAAGGGGTTCTCAGATCTTCAGGCTGTGCTGCTGGCCCTCTACACCTCCAGACAGCAACATCTCAGGACTCCAGAGCTGCTGAGGCTAAATCTACACATTTCTGGGACCTGAAATCAGATGCCTGAAAAAAACACCGAGAAGCTGAAGCCAGTAGCACCTCAGTCTTCAGTTACAGCTGCTGCTGACAGGGAACTCAGGAGGAGGCATGTCCAAATGGAGCTACTGTGTGAGCTCCTTGCCATCTCTGTGGCAACAATGTATATATTAGCCATTACCCCAAACCAAGGAGCTTTACATGGTCTGGCACTGCCAGCCAGAGACCAGGACTAGGAATCTGACCCTTTAGTATAAATTCAAAGTTTAGTTAAGGAAAGTTGTTTTTTTATCTTGGAGTTCAAGTTTGTGTAAATCCCCTAAGGCTTGAGTTAATAGGCCCTTCCCCCATACCTCTCTGTCAGAATGGCTGTTTTAGCCTCTGTCACAAAGGCCATCTCCAGCCCTGCAATGGGACCCCTCCCAGATTTATGCTAATTTTAGGTGAAAAGTCTGAACAAAACCCCACCAATCCCTAAGCTCCCACAAGCTCAGGATTTGAAGGTCCACCAATCCTCTGGAAATCCCTGCCCTAGAAAGCCACACCCCCCAAAACCCCTATATAAGCCCTGCACTTTCCTCATTCCCTGGTGCCTGCCCTTGTAGGGAGTTAGAATAATTAAATTAGATTTAGAAAATATATAGGGGTTTCTGATACAGTCTCTTAATTCGGGGCATGAAGATCAACTTGGCTGTGAGCGATTAGCTTATAAGCTTGTGGAAAAACAAGGTTGAAGTCAGGAAAACAGGAAACAAACAGGAGACTTAATAGACTGAAAAAACAAGGTTGAAGTCAGGAAAAACAGGAAAGACTTAACGGACCGAAAAAACAAGGTTGAAGTCAGGAAAACAGGAAAGACTTAATGGACTTAAGAAACAAAGTGTTTAGTCTGGCATTGTTTTCAGCTGCTAATTTGGGAGGAACCCAAATTAAGCTGAAACAGAGTTCCTCCTATTTAAGGACAGTGAATGGAGCCCCATCAAAAGAAGAGGCCCTGATGCTAGAGAGCTCCGAGAGTCCTGCTGAAAAAAGTGCTGGCCATCATTTGATGGCCAGATTTCCCTGAAGCAGAAAGAAGCTGGTGAGCAAAAAAAGCCTCGGCAAGACAGCAAAAGGCCAAGGACTAAACCGTGTGGCTCAGCTTTTGCCTAGAGGGGTTTGACCTGTCTGAACAGTGGCCTAAACAAAACTGTGGCCAGCTTTAAGGACTGAGCAGAGTTGCTGGTGCAGTCTCCCAGAGAGAAGAAAGCATCAAGCCTTATTTAAGGTGAGACTGTAATAACCAACTTACCCTGATGAATCTATGTCTGAGATATTCCAGAAAAAAGACTGCCTAGTGCTACTGAGGACCTGCCCCAGAGACTGTATCCTTCTAAAAGGTTAGGAAAATAATTGTCAATAGGATTAGTGGATAGGTTAAAGGGGTTGTAGGAATTTCAGGGTTAATAGTTAAGAAATTGTTGGTATTTGTTATAAGTGAATATTGTTAATAAATAAGTATTAAATAATAATTTAAAAAAGTTCGGTAACATGCCCTCTCCCAGAAACAGGGACAGCCACACCCTGGATTTGTCCCTCCTCACCCTCCAATAAATCTCTTTTATGAGATTTGCTGTCTGCTGAGACTCTTTCATTGGGAAAAAGCAAAGAAGAAAAGAAGCAAAGAAGAGAAGACACCAAAGAAGGAGCAAAGCTCAGGCTCAGGTTCCTTAGCTCAGCTGGAGTTGAGGAAACTCTCCCCTGTGAGTAGCAACGTCTCTGCTGAGGAAGCCTCCTCTCAGAGCTGTGTGGTTCCTGGGCTCCTGAGCATCAGGATGCCCTTCCACTGGGACACTGTCCCACCTAAAGGAGCTGTGTGGTTCCTGAGCACACAAATCTCAAGATACCTTCCCATCCATGCAGGCCTAAATGCTAACATATAGAAACTTTGATAATTGATATAATATATATAAAAGGAATCAAAGAAGTCATAGAACTTGGATCCATCTGCAACAGATCAAACAGGATTCAAGATAAATACAATTGCCTGTTCTTGAAAAATGGGGTTTTTCCTTTGGTCTTGGGACTCTTCACCACCCCCAATTACTAGACAATTTAACTTCAGTCCCTGAGCCTATATTTGTCTCATCAGATTTTCACCTGGCTAACAGACTCTATCTAGGGATCACCTGTGGACTGCAAGCTGCTGAGCTCTGGACTTGCAGAATGTTGATGTAAACCAGTCCAGCCAATATGATTGCTCCCTGTCTCTTCAGCTGGATCAACGAATCAGATGCTTTTGATAAATACCCCATTGCCCAGCCTTTGACCAGCATTTCATCCTTCCTGGGTCCCAATGACAATGCCCTAATGTCAGCTGAAAGTAGTTACAGAAGAGAATATGTCACCCATTGTCCCACCTAACAGGCTGAAATGCTAATCAAAAGGGACTCCCTGGAATAGGCTACAAATGGGTACCTATAATGCCAACTGATATACCACTCTTATCACCAGCCTAATTGGGCCCTTGGTTTTGTTTCTCCTGGTTATATTTTATGACCCTTATTTGATTAATGTTCATGGTCCTTTAAACCAAATACACCCCGTAGCCTTAGTCAGAGAGGGCCTACACAAGTAAAAGCTAGAATGAAAAAGGTCACAAAATTGGTATGAGTCATTATTTAACTGGTTCCTTTGGTTAACAACTCTGATATCAGCCCCTATAGAACCATTATCCTTCTATTACTTGTTCTTACTTGTAGATCATGCATTATTATTATTTTTTTTTGGTTTTTCGAGACAGGGTTTCTCTGTCTAACAGCTCTGGCTGTCCTAGACTCACTTTGTAGATCAGGCTGGCCTTGAACTCACAGAGATCCACCTACCTCTGCCTCCCAAGTGCTGGGATTAAAGACGTGCGCCACCAACGCCCGGCAGATCATGCATTATTAATGCTCTAATTAGATTTGTTAAAAGACTGTTTTTCCACAGTACAACTATCTTAAGACATCAATATCAGCCTCTACCTGCATCTCAAAGATTCAAGATGTGTCAATCTCCAAGGGGAGTGTGGGGCCCCAAGAGGACTCCTAATTGAAACCCCGGAAGGACCCTGAGGCCCCAAAGAGGCTTAACCAGAGACAGTCTAGCCATCTGGATTGAGGAAAATAAGATTGCTTAAGGTTGTTTAAGTGCCAGTTTGGATCTCACCTCCCCACCCTGTCTTATGATTAACTCATTACTGCTGATTAGTCCAAGAGTTGCCCTCGTCTTCTTAGTCTGAATTCTCCAATTATATTAAAACTTACCTAACCCTTCCTGGAATTCCCCTAAATGCCTTTAATAGGCCTGTGTACCTTTGTTCAGGGTCGCCATTTTGCTTGAATGGTGATCCCTGCATGCTGGATTTCTGCAGAATAAACACTCTTTGCTGTTCGCATACTGAGTCTGGGGTGTTTTTTTT
>CAJQZJ010036599.1:0-10404 GCA_907164525.1 Lophiomys imhausi
ACACACACACACACACACACACACACACACACACACACACACACAAGTTCATGTCCTCACCAGCTGCATAATTCAAGGCTAGTCTGGGCTTTGCCTCAGACAAACAAAACAAGGCAAAAGAAAGGGAGATGTGTGCCATAGTGCGTATGTGAAGTAAGAGGACGATTTAGGGGTGATGCTCTTCTTCCACCATGTGGAGCTTAAATTCAGGCTGTCAGACTCGGCAACTAGTACCTTTACTCGCTTAGCCATCTCACTGATTACGGCTTTTTATTTGCTGTTTAACTGAAAAGATTTGTTCTAATGCTACAGGAAAAAATTACTGTGCTGCACTTTATAGAGAGAGAGGAAGCTGATGTTTTGTTTGTTTGAGGCAAAGTTTTGTGAAGTTTTAGGCAGTTCATGATGTGGCTAGGGAGTTCATATCTGTACAGGAAAGAGCATCTGTGAAGATGGTTCTCAGTGAAGGATGTGATGAATCCTGAAGACTAGCAGATGAATGAATGTCACAGTGACCTGAGTTTAAAAAATTCTGTCCCATTTATCCCCATACATTCTATCTTTTGTTGTTTTTGTCAGTGAGTCCAGACTTTGGGTTTAGAAAAAAGTGGTGACATAGAGCACATACCTGTAATCCCAGCATCGAGGAGACAGAAGAAAAGAACCATAGCAACTTCAAGCCCAGCCTGGCTTAGAGAGGATTTTAGTGATCCTGTCTCCAAAAAAAGAAAAGCTGCCACTACAGGGGCTATAAAAATGGCTTTATCCAAAAAGTTTCCTAGGAATCTTGAATTGTAGGACTGGAGTAATGAGATGGCTATTGGTGAAAAGCACTTACTGCTCTCAAAGACCAGAGTTGTTTTCAAGAATACTATCAGGGACCGCACAAGTCCAGTGTGAGTTAGGACTTACAACTCCAGCTCTAGGGAATCTGACAAAAGAGGGACCTGTGTGCCACCCTCTGGCCTCTACAGGCGCCTTTAACTGCTGAGTCACTTCATGGGCTCTTTTGTGTGTGTGTGTGTGTGTGTGTGTGTGTGTGTTAGTTCTGCATGAATTAGTAATTTGGGGCTTGGAGAGAGGACCTGAGTTCAGTTCCTAGGAGCCACTACCTTTACTATCTTTAACTCCAGCTTTGGGGGATCGGACTCCCTATTCTGGACTCTGGGCACCCATATACACATATGTGTACACTCACACACAAAAATAAATAATACAATAAGTCTTGGACTCAGCAGGTTAAATTTATATATTTGTTTGAATATATGTTAAGAATAATAAGTAAAGAAAAAGAGGCCTTGATTAAAGAGGATAGGGAGGCGGGGTGGGGTGAAGTGATGTAGTTAGGTTTTTGTTGTGGTGGTGGTTTTTTGTTTTTGTTTTTTGAGACAGGGCGTCTCTGTGTTTCCCTGACTGTCCTGGAACTCACTGATGTAGTTGTATTTTAGTTTAAAAATTTTAATTCCCCTAAATAAGGCATAATCAAAATAAATGTAAACTTTTTTTTTTTTTTTTTTTTGGTTTTTCGAGACAGGGTTTCTCTGTGTATCCTTGGGTGTCCTGGACTCACTTTGTAGACCAGGCTGGCCTCGAACTCACAAAGATCCACCTGCCTCTGCCTCCCAAGTGCTGGGATTAAAGGCGTGTGCCACCACCGCCTGGCTAAAGTCGTTCTGTTCTTTTTTTTTTTGGTTTTTTCGAGACAGGGTTTCTCTGTTTAACAGCTCTGGCTGTCCTGGACTCGCTTTGTAGACCAGGCTGGCCTCGAACTCACAAAGATCCGCCTACCTCTGCCTCCCAAGTGCTGGGATTAAAGGCGTGCGCCATCACCGCCCGGCTAAATGTAAACTTTTTAAGAATTAAAAATATGGGGCTGGTCCAGAACAGCCAAGGATACACAGAGAAACCCTGTCTCAAAAAAACCAAAGGAAAAAAAAATATTTATGTATGGGGCTGGAGAGATGGCTCAGTGCTTAAGAGAGCTATTCTTCTAAAGGAGCTGGATTCAATTCCCAGTACCCACATTGCCATGACTGTAACTCTAGTTCCAGGGGATATAATACTTTCACACAGACATATAACAGGCAAAACACCAATGTGCATAAGATTTAAAACAAAAAGAATTAAAAATACTTTCATCTCATTTCTTTGTGGAGGGAGATAAATGTTCACATATGGCACCTACAACTCGAAAGGAAAAGAACAAACAGAAATGCCTCTCTGACCACTGTTCTTTCCACTTCATGTTCTAGAGGCCACCACTTAGACCAGCTTTTTCCAGACAGAACCATCATCTTCAGGCTTATGGGAAGATTAATTTCTTGTGGCTGTTGGAATAAATCACAAACTCAGTAGTGTAATATACAAGGAAGTAAAGCTGGACATGGTGGTACATGCTTGTTTCCCAGTTACTTTGAGGGACTGAGGCAAGATTGAAAGTTGTGGTGTAGAAGGAACTATCACCCAAAAAACTCAGGGTGGGGTCGGGGGGAAGGAGGGAGGGAGGGAAGAAGAGAAGGAGGAAGAAAAAGAGACTGATTTTGAGTTCTTGTTTTGTGGACCAGAAGTTTGAAATTCTTATGTGTGGTTTATATAAGATTACTAGAGCTGAACTCACTAGGGCATGTTCTAATCCTAGTTTATAATGGATGTTGACATTCTTCAGTTTGTGACCATGGCATTTTTTTTTTTTTTTTTTTTGGTTTTTCGAGACAGGGTTTCTCTGTGTATCCTTGGCTGTCCTGGACTCACTTTGTAGACCAGGCTGGCCTCGAACTCACAAAGATCCGCCTGCCTCTGCCTCCCAAGTGCTGGGATTAAAGGCGTGCGCCACCAAACCATGGCATTTTTAATTAATCTTTTTAAAAAATAAAATATAGCTGGGCATGGTGACACATTCCTTTAATCCCAGCACTCAGGAGGCAGAGGCAGGCAGATCTTCTTGTATGTCAGTTGGTTTATTTTAAACTCTAAAGACTAAAATACCCTGCAATATGGTTGTAATTTTTCAGATGACAACAAAAGTTAAGGTTGAAGTTAATAGAAAAATAACTACATTTCCCCTTATATTGGTTTCCTGTCATTTCTTGCTTTCCATGTTATTATTTATTAATCTTATTTTAAGTTGAAATATATTTGCATAATTTTCCCTATATAGCTTGCTCAGTCAATTTAGTTAGTGTAACTTGTATATATGTGAGTTCAGTGCACTTGGTATTAGATAATTAATTAAGGGACTCATCCCTGGGAAGAACTCCCTTTTTCTTTTCTTCTCCTTCCTGCCTTCCTGCCTTCTTTCTGTTTTTCAAGACAAAGTTTCTCTGTGTAACAGCGCTGACTGTCCTGGAACTCACTCTGTAGACTAGACTAGCCTCAAACTCAGAGTTCCACCTGCCTTTGCTTCCTGGGTGCTGGGACTAAAGGCATATGCCGCCATGCGCAGCCTGAGAACTGTTTCTTGTGCTCTTAGGATTCCTTACTTGCCTGTAGTTCTTTGTCTGTGGATGGGGCTCTTTGAAATTTATCATGTCTATTGCTGTTGTACTTCTTCATGTCTTGTTTAAGCAGCTATATTGTGATACCATGAGTGAAGCTTTCCTATCATTTTTTAGGAGACACAATCTCATAGCAACTTTCATGGTCTGGTACCCCCTTCTCCATGTTGCCTGAACCTTATATACAGGAGTTGTGTTATAGATGAGTCAGTTGGGGCTGGGCACCCCAGATCACTTGTTCTCTGTATTTTGATCCATTGTGTTTTTCTCTAATGCTTCCTTCTATTGCAAAGAGGCGTTTCTTTGATGAGGGATTAAAAACTACATTATCAGCCTGATCTGCAAAATGAGTCCAGGACCGTCAAGGATACACAAAGAAATCTGTCTCGAAAAACCTAAAAAAACAAAGCAAAACAAAAACGACATTATCTATGGGATATTTAGAATGCAGTTACACTGGTTTAGTACAGTGGTTAGTAAGTTCTCTTCTGAGCTAACCCCTGGTGGCTGACTAGGTTTCTGGTAGCAGACATGATTTCCCTCCTGTTGAGCAGGCCCTTATGTCTAATTAGACAGCAGTTGGTTACTAGCATGTTATCACTGCCATTATTGCACCCTTAGGGTGGGCCATGTTGCTCATTATTGTGGTTCATGTCATTAGTTTTAAAGCTAGCATCTTCAAAGTTTTTCTACTCTTCATTGTGCTCTTTGTATGTGCATATGTGTGTTTCCTTCCACCTTTATCATAAATAAGATATTTCACTACATTTTTTATTCATCTGGATAATAAAAGTTGTCTAACCATCTCAAGATCTTTAACTTAAAGATTTTACATTTTACATTTACATTCCACATTTCAAAGACTTTACCATATAATATAACATTCACAGGCCCCAGATTCTTATAGGAAAGGAATAGGTAAGGTTACTTTTAGCCTACTGCAATGATAAAAATGAGTAACAAACCTCTATATTTGTTTTTTAAGATAGAAAACTGGAACAACCTCAGGGTCTGTTAATGTAGGGTTAAGTAAATTATGTGTGATACATCTATCAAATGGAATAAGGTGTAACCACTAGAAGAATGAAGCAGGCATGTTGACTGGGGCATAGCAAGTTGCAGAGGTGTATGTAAGATGAAAATGGCCTCCAGTATCGGGCTGGGGGACTACAGCAAGACGATCAGACCCACCAGCAATGTAAATAGTGACACAGGGGCTTTTGAATATTTTAAAGCTTAGGCCTTGGTTGGACAGTCTCCCGACTACTCTAGTATGACTAATCCTGGCACTGTGTCCTGCCACATGGCCAGTTTTACCTCTCTGCTCCCCTCTAGTCTGTCCCTGTGTCAACTGCTCTTCTGTGTGTCTGATTTCTCTTCCCAGAGTCCCTCTCTTTGCCTAGAAGAACTGCCTTCCACTTTCTGCCCAGCTATTGGCTTTCAGCTCATTTAATAGGCAAATGAGGAAGGATGGATATTTACAAAATATGAGTCGGGTGCTAAGCCATAGAAATGATAGTACCAAGATCTGGCGTGTATTTAACTGCGGTACAGAATTAACAATTGAATATACAGAAATACCCCTTTGCACAGTACACCCCAGCAGGAAACTTTTACTTTATATGCTATACTTTTGTGTGTTGCAGTAAATATATGCATTTTATAGTAAATTCAACAGAAGTAAATGAATTATGTAGCACAAGTAATAGTCCAAGTCAGACATAGTAGCTTATTCTTGTAATCTCAGCACTAGAGCAGCTACAGCAGGAGAATTGAGTTCTAGGCTAGCCTAGGTAATAGAACAAGATTATATTTTTAGAATAAATACAAAATAGTAAAAGAGGAATGTTAACATTTTACTTTTTTTATTTATTTCTTAGATAGCAGACCCTACATTAGCTGAAATGGGAAAAAACTTGAAAGAGGCCATGCGGATGCTGGAGAACAGCCAGAGGTGAGCTTGTAGGGCAGGGGCTGCCTGGTGAATGTGTCCAGCCAGTTCTGAATTTGGTGATTCTGGTTTCCTCCTGGTTCAGATGCCTCCCACCTCCAGGATGTCAGCTGCTAGGTATTGGATACAAGGTGCTTTTCAATGAAAGGATTTTGAAATTTTGGGAAGGACCTTCCAATTTTGCCACTTAAGAGTTTTGTTTATGGACTATGTCGATTTGAATACTTAAATAATTCTTAGTATAGGTTCAGTCATATAGGATATCAACTGGTCAGTTGGTTGAAGTGGTTTTTTTTGTTTTGAATATTCTTTTCCTGAAACTCTCAAATATATCTGGGTCTAGGGAGATGAAATAAATGTGTTTGAAATCTTCCATTAGTCACGGATGGTCTAGGTAAAGTCACATGTTCGCATGTTCACGGTTAAAAACTCGATTGGTTAAAATACACAGTGAACTTTTTCTTTCCTTTAAACCAGAAGAATAGAGGAGGAAAATGGAAAGAAGCCAGTATCAGAGGACATTCCAGGGCCGCTCCAAGGCAGGTAGGTGGCAGTGATCATCAGTACCTTTGCTTAGAATGTAAATTTTTCTTAACCCAAAATTTTACAATTGTTTTCCTACATATTTACTTTGAATAAGTACCAAGATAATTTAAGTAATTACTCAGAATATTATAAAGCTGGATGGCTGATGATAATGGTGAACTTACTACCTTCTTTCTCTCCCAGAACTTTTTTTGTTCACGGGCTTGCCTTCAACTGGTGGCAATCGTCTGGCCTCAACCTTCTGAGTACTAGATTACAGGCATGTCTTACCATACCTGGCCCTTCTTTCAGATCTATAACCCATGATCAAAAGCCATTAATGAATTCATAATTATAACTGGGATAGCAGGCTAATTCATTCTTGAAACCTATAATCTCTCTTATAGACTGAGTTTTATTGTGAAAAATATTTTAATTTGGTACAGTTTACAATTTTTATATTATAGAAAATGAGCAGGGTGTAGTGGTGTATTCCTTTAATCCCATCACCCAGGATACAGAAGCAAGCAAATCTCTGAGTTCAAAGCCAGCCTTGTCTACACAGGGAGTTCCAGGATAGCCAGGGCTACATACAGAGACCCTGTCTCAAAAAACAAACAAAAAAATCAACAACAGCAAATAATAATATAGTAAATGAAAGGAAAATGTCAGCTATAATTATTGCTGGAATGATTAATTTGTTTGTAGCTAAAGCAAATTTACCAAGTCCTTGTAGTCAGAACTAGTAGTAAAAAAAAAAAAAAAAAGAAGTAGCTAGCTGCCATTTTCACAGAATACTAGCGGTCGATCTGCAATTGAAGTCCCAGCTCAACTTCCTGACACAGACAATTTTTCTTTTATAACCAGGAAACTGCACCTAGGTCAACAGCACAACTCCCTTAAGTTGTTCTTTGGCCTGAATATATATTGTACAAGATTACAAAAGAAAAGCTTTGAGGAAGTATCACACCATACAGTAAATATCATGCCTAACACACCCAGATAGTAATGTGTTTAATCCTCCCTGCTTGTAGCATGAATCCTGCTGATTTGAAGTTCTGTAGTGTTTCCTACACTCAGAATAGGAAGCAGATCTTGTCTCTTATTCCAGATGTGAAGGGACAAGGACTTGTTTATTCTCTTAATTACACAAAAGTATCTCTGGACCTCCCCAAAACGTGTGAAATTTTCAGAATGGCAGCACATTAAAAACACTGTAACCATGGTCAGGAGTATTTATACTTAGTAATACTAATGTCAGGTATATGAGGCTTGTTAAGTGCTTTGCAGGCCGTGTGGGATGGATTACCTCCTCTCCATTGTGC
Source organism: Lophiomys imhausi (assembly GCA_907164525.1). NCBI lineage: Eukaryota > Metazoa > Chordata > Mammalia > Rodentia > Muridae > Lophiomys > Lophiomys imhausi. The sequence goes on from CAJQZJ010036599.1 coordinate 7,296, forward strand.
AATGTGTGGGCTCAGCCACTTTGCATCTCACTCATGCATGCATGTCACATACACACTACCCAAGTAAGAGTCATCTTTCTTTTCTTGCCCTCTTCTCCCGAGGTTGTAAAGGCTCAGAGAGTTCATTTGTAGGTTAGTGCCTTGGGGGATGGGTGTGGAGCGAGCATTGTTGTGATAGTGCTTCTTTGACTTTGTTACTACTGTTTTTGTGGTCTTAGAGACTGAACTTAGAGTTCACAGACAGGCTCCCTACCAGTCCCCACATATCTCTCCAATGCTTTTCTTTTTAAGAGAAAAAAATCAGTAATATTTTTGTTGTTGTTTTTGAGATGAGGTTTGTCTGTATACCTCTGGCTGCTCTGGAACTCACTCTGTAGACCAGACTGGCCTCAAACTCAGAGATCCACCTGCCTCTGCCTCCTGGCCAGTAATATTCTTATTAATAGAGTATTCTTACATTTTATGCACCACAAATTGCCTTGCTATTTCATACTGTTTTAGTCATTGACATTTTCTCCTATTACCATTTCATATAATGAGCAGTTAATAGAATATCTTGTCAGTCTATCCTCTAAACAAATATCAAATTTTCCCACTAGGATAAGAATTGGAAATAAATTACATGTTTAAGGCTTTTGGTTCAAGTGGATAAGACTCCCCAAGAAGCAAACAAGATAGATATACCTGCGTCATTAGAGAATTTTTATTGGTTTTATGACCTTCCAGCATTCTTAAGACTGGCTCTTTTCTTTTTTTTTTTTAGTCTTTTCAAGACAGGGTTTCTCTGTATAACAGCTCTGGCTGTCCTGGACTCTCTTTGTAGACCAGGAAGTCCTTGAACTCACAGAGATCCACCTGCCTCTGCCTCCCAAGTGCTGGGATTAAAGGCGTGCACCACCACTGCCCGGCTTTTTTTTTTTTTTTTTTTAAATTTATTGTGTATATAGTGTTCTGCCTGCATGTATACATTCACTCCAGAAGAGGGCACCAGATCTCATTTTGTTGATGGCTGTGAGCCACCATGCGGTTGCTGGGAATTGAACTCAGGACCTTTGGAAGAACAGCCGGTGTTCTTAACCTCTGAGCCATCTCTCCAGCAAGACTGGCTCTTAAAACATACTTTGTCTTGTAACTAGCTACCCAATGTTTAAAAGGGAAAAACAAACAAAAAACAACAGTAACAAACCCTTCAAGTTAGTTCGAATGAGGGAAGTATTAGGAAATGGAGGGGAGGGAGGTATGTGTTCTTTCCACCCTCCTAACCCTTTTTGTTCTGCAGTGGACAGGATATGGTGAGCATCCTCCAATTAGTTCAGAATCTGATGCATGGAGATGAAGATGAGGAGCCCCAGAGCACCCGGTAATGATGGAGCATTGACAGCTTGCCTTTGAAAGTCTGTTCACAGCCGGGTGTGGTGGTGCACACCTTTTATCCCAGCTCTTGGGAGGCAGAGGCAGGCGGATCTCTGTGAGTTCAAGGCCAGCCTGGTCTACAAAGTGAGTCCAGGACAGCCAGGGATACACAGAGAAACCCTGTCTTGAAAAACAAAACAAAATGAAACAAAAAAAAAAAAAGAAAAAAAGAAGGAAACAAAGTCTGTTCTTGACTCTGTTCTCTTGAGTAGCTCAAGAAAGAAATTTCTTTAATAGTAATTAATTTCATTAAAAGTTATATTGATATTATATTCTAAAAGTATATCCTGGCATTTTTATGGTATTAGGTCTTAATGAAGAGCCACTAGAAGGACTAAAGTGCCATGTGCTTTTCTATTTTTGCTTTAGCTTGCTAAGAATTACTACAATTAAATTGATTAGTGGAAGCCTTTATTGTCTGTTTTACTTATTCATTTGTATATTTAAATGAGTATATCTTCACTTTGTCTTCAGTGTTTTTTGCTGTCAGTAATATATTTTACTTGTTCAAAAGGCTGAAGATAAGCTGGGCATGGTAGTACACACCAGTGATCCTAGAATTCTGGAGGCAGAGGCAAGGGGATCACAAGTTTGAAGCCATCGTAGAGCTACTTAGCAAAACAAAAGCAAAGCAGGATAAAGTTGAGAAGATAAGCAAGGGTATACAAAATAGTTTTCTAGGCTGTGGTAGCATGTATGTGCTCTGAGTTTAATTCCCAGTACTGAAACACACACAAGCCTCCCTATCTGGTTCCTTTTGTGGCCATAGGCGATGACCACAAAAGTTTATTGTTATTCCACAGATATTTTTTGTGTTTGTGTATACAAGCAAAACATCCACCCACATTCTCTCCAGTACTTAAATACTGTGCACCCTGGCTTTTTTCACTTGTGTATCATATAAGGAATTTTCTCTTTGTTAAGAGCAAATTTATTATACTTTTAATAGATGAATAGAATTTTATTTCATGTTCCTATTTTACTGGTTACATTGCAGCAGCCAGTAACTTTAAACATGTCATTTCCCACAGGAGCAAATGTGTTTGGGGATGTCATAGAAGTGGGTGCTGGGTCAGATGATGCATTTGAAATCTCAGGAGAGCCAAATGTTGCTCCTAGGAGAGAAGCCAGTCCATAGGCCCACAGATAGTGTGTGAGAGCACTTTCCCCATACCTTTGCTGCAATTGTGTTAGTAAATTTAAAGATCTTCGGTAAGTGATGAGTCAGAAATATAAGGTGAGGTATCTCAGTATAATGTTTTTTCTTATGAACTAGATTATGTCTTTATGTTTTAAGACTTATTTGATACTGGGGGTGTAGCTCAGTGATAGAACACTTGCCTTGCATGGCAAGTTCAAGCCTTTAAAAGAGACTTTTTTAAAGACTTGAAAAAATTATTTATGGCCAGGCATGGTGGCCCACACCTTTAATCCCAGCACTTGGGATGTAGATAGAGGCAGTCTACAAAGTGAGTCCAGGACAGCCGGGGCTACACAAAACCCTGTCTCGAAAAACCAAAAAAAAAAAAAAGAAAAAAAATTTATGTGTATGTATCTGTCTGAGTGTATGCTACATGTGTGTGGATGTCCATGGGATCTGGAACCCTACAACTGAGCTGTATTACCCTTCCTCTGCAGTTCTCATGATCATCATTATTTTATGTGTATGAGTGTATTGCCTTCATGTATGTCTGTG
>CAJQZJ010036601.1:7288-21162 GCA_907164525.1 Lophiomys imhausi
ATGGAGAAAACAAGATATTCCATGACAAAGCTAAATTCAAACAATATCTATACACAAATCCAGCTCTACAGAAGATGTTAGAAGGAAAACTTCAACCCAAAGAGGTTAGCTACACACAAGAAAGCACAGGAAGCAAATAGCATGCCTGCAGCAAAAACAAAAGGAAAGAAGCTCACTCACACACTATTTCTACCAACATCAAGATGGCAGGAAGTAACAATCACTGGTCATTAATATCTCTCAACATCAATGGACTCAATTCCCCAATAAAAAGGCACAGGCTAACAGAATGGATGCGAAAACAGAATCCCAAATTCTGCTGCTTACAAGAAACACACCTCAGCAAAAAAGATAGACATTATCTCCAAGTAAAGGGCTGGAAAAAGATATACCAAGCAAATGGACCCAAGAAAAAAGCTGGAGTAGCAATTCTAGTATGCAACAAATTGGATTTTCAACCAACATTAATCAAAAGAGATGGGGAAGGACACTATATACTCATCAAAGGAAAAATCCACCAAGATGAAATTTCAATACTAAACATCTATGCCCCAAATGTAAGACCACCCACATTCCTTAAAGAAACACTACTGAAGCTCAAATCCCACATTGAACCTCACACACTAATAGTGGGAGACTTCAACACACCACTCTCACCACTGGACAGATCAACAATGCAGAAACCAAACAGAGAAATAATGAACCTCACAGATGTCATGAATCAAATGGACCTAATTGATATCTACAGAACATTTCACCCCAAAACAAAAGAATACACTTTCTTCTCGGCACCTCACAGAACCTTCTCCAAAATCGACCATAGAGTCGGTCACAAAGCAAGCCTCAACAGATACAGGAAAATTGAAATCACTCCTTGTAACTTATCAGACCATCATGGAATAAAGCTAGGCTTCAACAATAACCAAAACAACAGAGTGCTTGCAAAAACATGGAAACTGAAAAACTCTCTCCTCAATGACCTCTGGGTCAGGGAAGAAATAAAAAAAGAAATTAAAGTCTTCTTAGAACTCAATGAAAATGAAGGCACAACATACCCAAACTTATGGGACACATTGAAAGCAGTGCTAAGAGAAAAGTTTATAGCTCTAAGTGCCTTCAAAAAGAAACTGGAGAATTCCTATACTATCCACCTAAAAGAACACCTGAAAGAGCTAGAACAAAAAGAAGCAAACACTCCCAAGTGGAGCAGACGAGAGGAAATTATCAAACCCAGGGCTGAAATCAACAACTTAGAAACAAAAAGAACAATACAAAGAATCGACAAAACCAAGAGCTGGTTCTTTGAGAAAATCAACAAAATAGACAAGCCCTTAGCTAAAATAACTAAAAGGCAGAGGGAAAATACCCAAATCAACAAAATCAGAAATGAAAAGGGGGAAATAACAACAGACATTGAGGAAATCCAAAGAATCATTAGGTCCTACTTCAAAAATTGTACTCCACAAAATTGGAAAATCTAAATGAAATGGACAATTTTCTTGATAGATTCTACCTACCAAGGTTAAATCAAGAACAGGTAAACAAATTAAACAGTCCTATAACCCTTAAGGAAACAGAAGTCATTAGAAGTCTTCCAACCAATAAAAGCCCAGGCCCAGATGGTTTCAGCACAGAATTCTACCAGACATTCAAAGAAGAGCTAACACCAATATTCTTCAAACTCTTCCACAACATAGAAACAGAAGAAATACTGCCAAACACATTCTATGAGGCCACAGTTACCCTGATACCTAAACCTCACAAAGACCCAATGGAGAAAGAAAATTTCAGACCAATTTCCCTTATGAACATGGATGCAAAGATACTTAATAAAATACTTGCAAACCGGATCTAAGATCACATCAAAAGTATCAAACACCATGATCAAGTAGGCTTCATCCCAGGGATGCAGGGGTGGTTCAACATTAGAAAATCCATCAGGGTAAACCACCACATAAACAAGCTGAAAGAAAAGAACCACATGATCATCTCATTGGATGCTGAAAAAGCTTTTGACAAAATACAACACCCTTTCATGATAAAAGTCTTAGAGAGATCAGGCATACAAGGACCATACTTAAAAATAATAAAAGCAATTTACAGCAAGCCAATAGCCAACAGCAAACTAAATGGAGAGAAACTTAAAGCATTTCCTCTAAAATCAGGGACAAGGCAAGGCTGCCCACTCTCTCCATATCTCTTCAACATAGTACTTGAAGTTTTAGCTAGAGCAACAAGACAACTAAAAGAGATCAAGGGGATACAAATTGGAAAGGAAGAAGTCAAAGTATCCCTATTTGCAGATGATATGATAGTATACATCAGTGACCCCAAAAATTCCACCAGAGAACTTCTACAGCTGATAAACTCCTTCAGCAAGGTGGCCGGATACAAAATCAATTCAAAAAAAATCAGTAGCCCTTCTTTACACAAAAGATAAATGGACTGAGAAAGAAATAAGGGAATCAACACCCTTCACAATAGCCACAAATAATATAAAATACCTGGGGGTAACTCTAACCAAGCAAGTGAAAGACCTGTATGATAAGAACTTCAAGACCCTGAAGAAAGAAATTGAAGAAGATATCAGGAGATGGAAAGATCTCCCTTGTTCATGGATAGGTAGGATCAACATAATAAAAATGGCAATCTTACCAAAAGCAATATACAGATTCAACGCGATTCCTATCCAAATACCAACTCAATTTTTTACAGATCTGGAAAAAACAATTCTCAACTTCATATGGATTAAAAAAAGACCCAGAATAGCTAAATCAATCATGTACAATAACAGAACATCTGGAGGTATCACCATCCCGGATTTCAAGCTGTACTACAGGGCAATAGTAATAAAAACAGCATGGTACTGGTATAGAAACAGACCAGTTGACCAATGGAATCGAATTGAAGACCCAGAAATAACCCCACACACCTATGGTCACTTAATTTTTGATAAAGAAGCCAAAAACATACAATGGAAAAAGGAAAGCATCTTCAATAAATGGTGCTGGTCTAACTGGATGTCAACATGTAGAAGAATGCAAATAGACCCATACTTATCACCCTGTACAAAACTTAAGTCTAAGTGGATCAAGGACCTCAACATAAATCCAGACACACTAACATTAATAGAAGAGAAAGTGGGGAAAAGCCTTGAAATCATTGGCACTGGTAGCAACTTCCTGAATAGAACACCAATAGCTCAGGCACTAAAACAAACAATCAATAAATGGGACCTTATAAAATTGAAAAGCTTCTGTAAGGCAAAGGACACTGTCCTTAGAACAAAACGTCAGCCTACAGAGTGGGAAAGGATCTTCACCAACCCAACATCTGACAGAGGGCTAATATCCAAAATATATAAAGAACTGAAGAAATTAAACACCAAAAAATCAAATAACCCCATCAATAAATGGGGTACAGAGCTAAACCGAGAATTCACAGAAGAGGAATCTCTAAAGGCTGAGAGGCATTTGAGGAAATGTTCAACATCTTTGGTTATCAGGGAAATGCAACTTAAAACAATTCTGAGATTCCATCTCACACCTGTCAGAATGGCTAAGATCAAAAACTCAAATGATAGCACATGCTGGCGAGGATGTGGAGAAAGGGGAACACTCCCCCATTGCTGGTGGGACTGCAAACTTGTGCAACCACTTTGGAAATCAACCTGGAGATATCTTAGAAAATTGGGAATAAATCTACCTCAAGACCCAGCCATACCCCTCTTGGGCATATATCCAAAAGATTTGAAACGAAACCACAAGGACATTGCCTCAACAATGTTCACAGCAGCTTTATTTATAATAGCCAGAAACTGGAAACAACCCAGATGTCCATCAACTGAAGAATGCATAAAAAAACTGTGGTACATTTACACAATGGAATACTACACAGCTATCAGAAATGAGGAAATAATGCAATTCAAAACCAATTGAATGGAACTAGAAAAGCTCATCCTAAGTGAGCTGACACAGTCCCAGAAAGATAAACATGGTATGTATTCCCTTACAAATGGATATTAACCACACAACAGAGGATAACTATCCTACAACCCACACCCCCAAATAGATAGGAAACTAGCATTTCTATCCTAGGAAAAATTCTACCCACCAGTGAGTCATGGAAACTGCTGTAGGTTAGTGGAACCCCACACCCTAGATGGTGGGCCTTATCAAGCTCCAGTACGAGTGGAAGCTCTTGGGCCTCACATGACGCAAGATCTGAGGGAGTATGAAATGTGAGGGCCCACCTCATCTGAGGAGAAGGAGAGTACCAAGTAGAGGAAAAAGGAGGGAGGGAGGGAGGGAGGGAAGGAGAGACGAAGGGAGGGGCCAGGAGGGGAGGAGGGAGGAAACTATGTTCTAGAAATAAATAATACTTTTTAAAGAAAAGAGTTAATAAGCTTAAAAATATAATAAAAATACAATATATAATTTTCAAACTATAATTTACCTTACTGGCATGAAAGGAAAATGGCCTTAATTTCAGATTAGAATGTTAGACTGCAGGTGGCTAGAGAGATTACACAAACTTGATAGCAGCTTAAAAGTTTTTTTTTTTTTTGTAGAGGTATAGGCTATTTCCATGGTTTGGCATTAAAAAGCAGGTAACAGGTTTAAAACACTGTAAATAAATTAAAGGTGACAGCTGTTCAACTTGGTTTTACAAACCTCCAAGGGTTGAAAAAACTTAGAGCTAAGATAAAATAATGCATGGTGTTAGCCCGTGCCGTTACCTCCAGTAGAGACAGGAGGATCACTATAGAGTTAGTTGTCTTATAAATTCTAGAGTTACAAGAAACAAGGTGGTGATGGTGCACACCCTTAGTCACATCATTGGGGAAGAATACACCCTTAATCCCAACACACTAGAGACAGAAACAGGCAGATCTCAGAGCTCAAGGCCACCGGATACAAAACAAGCTCTAAACAGAGAAAAACTTTGATCCAGGAGTGGAGAAGCACATCTTTAATCCCATCAGTTGGGAACCACATGTCTTTGATTCCAAAACTTAGAATGCAGAGACAGGCACATAGGATTTGGAAAGATTTAAGTTTAAAAGCTACTTAAAAAAGGTAGGCTGCAATTCAAACAAATTGTCCTTTTGAGATCTCAGAATATATACACTAAAGGTTTGTTTAGCTCCAAAATATCAAAATAATTTCTTCTTTAATCCGGATTGAAAGGTAATACTGTATATATTATCAAAAAAACCAAATTTGCTCCAGGAAAAATATTACCTGACCCCCCCCCAAAAAAAAAAGGTAATTGTCCCAGAGTTAGGATTAGGGCAGGGCTCTGTTCTTATCTTTCCAGGAGATTTAAAGCATCCATTCAAGGAATCCAGGGACAACTGGACAACGGAAACCTCAGCAGAAAACAGAAGACGAGTGGCCCAGATGATCAAGCCTTGCAGACTTCTTCAATAGCAGTTTCCTCAAGTCTATAACCACAACAACTCAAAATCGCTAAGATCGTTCAGCTCCACAGACTACTCCAGCCAGATCTTCAGTAAAGTTTTGAAGATCAGCTTCTGTCTATGAACTTCGTAGGACATCTAAATAGCTGAGCACAAAGGGACTGAATATCAAATGATTCTATTAACATTTTTAACCATTTTTCCTTTCTTATTTGGGCCCCAAACAGGTTTACTATGTCCCAAATCAGCAGGAAGTCATTTTAAGAGAACAACGTCCCATCCCCAGAAGGTGGGGAGGGTGTTCTCCCCCTTTGGTTATTTGATAGATAATAGAAAATTTTGTTATTTAGGGGAAAAGACTACAAGCTGTATTTCAATTCTTATGGCCTTTTGTTTTTAATAATCTAATGCATTGCTAATACTACATTGATTATAAGAACCCTAAGTAGGCACAAGTTTCTTCCTAAGAAGCTTGCTAAATATTTTTACTAAAAGAAGTTTATATGTGTATGTGTATTTATATGTGTATACACATGTGTCTGCAGACTAGTGGAAGGCAGGTCAATGTCATGCATCTTCTCTTCATCAAGGACTCTCTGTCCCTTCCTTCCTTCCTTCTTTTTTTCGTTCGTTCCTTCCTTCCTTCTTTCATTATTTCCTTCCTCTTCCTTCCTCCTCCATTCATTTCTTCTTTCCTTCTTCCTTCCTTTTCTTCTCTTTCTTTCTTTCATTTTTAATAGGGTCTTTTATTGAACTTGGAGATCTCTAATCAGCTAGACAAGTTGAACAACAAGACTCCAGGATTATCGCATCTCCACTTATCAATTCAGGAATAACAGATGCACACTTTTTCACTAGGCTTTTTGCATGTATGCTGAGGATCAAACTCAGGTTTTCATATTTCCAAGCACTTTGCTGATTGATTTATATTCCCTAGCCCCAAGTGTACAAAGCTCTAAGCAGTTTTAAAATAGAAATATCTGATCTCCTGGTATTAACCTATAACATAAGAACCATTAGTAACCTTGATGTGCTTAATTTAATCATCCTATATTTAACTTCCTTGTTATCTCATGACTTAATTGGCTTCTTTTGAGTGCAAGGATCTGTAAGATATCAAGCAATTAGTCTCCATCTGTTGTACCTGCTGTGCCTGACCTCCAGGCATCCATACCTGAAGACAGATGCTCAGGCAGGGGAATGGACAGGATATTTACTATAAATTGAGGATGTAGCCTAAGTAAATTGGTGGTAGTATTTCCTGTCAAATGATTAATTAATATGAGTTTATAATAATTTTCACCTTAGTAGTTCCTTTCAGTTTCATTGCTTCCACAATCTTGCTTACCCTGATGCCTTGCAGAAATTCCAAAGGACCTCAGATTTGTAATTATTTTCTTATGAAAAAGATTAAGACAATTTATGAAAATAGTTCTCCAAAATGATGTAGCACAATTGAGAAGGGAGATATGCTCTTCCTACTAAGGTGTCAAAGAGGAAAAACAAGAGCTATGAAGAAAATAGTGATGTCTAATATAAAGATGAGAGTGTAACGCAAACTATAGTAATAGTGATCCCTAACTGCAAATAAGATGAGTAAGGAAAATTTATCTTGTTCACTATTTCTGTTTTGAATTCATAGTTTGGTCCTAATATTAGATTCAAATTATCTTGTTTTGAGTTTTTTGACTGATTAATGAACAATCTTGCTATAGTTATTTCCTGAATACATTTGTCCATATATTTATAGTTTATTTAAGCGAATTCACAGTCAGAACTCAGTGGAAACTAATAAAATCAGACATGGAAATGTCAGGATTTCACTTACGGAGTTGACACCAGCCCAGCATAGCAGAAGAAGGTGAACCCCAACCATCAAATCCAGAAGATTGTGGTCTTCTATTCATCTTCTGTCACCACCATTACAAAATCCAGGTTCCATAGTACAGTTGATGTAGTTGGTTAAATTTGTGCTTATTTTCATAAAGGAACAAATGCAAAAGTTATTGTAATATGACATTTATGTAACCATGAGTGTGAAAATTTAGGGTGAAGTAATATGAAGTTTCATAAAAGATAAAAGAAAGAAACCAAATCAATTAGAAAGTGCTATACTTAAAATTCTCTAGTCAAAAAGTTTCTCAAGAAAAATCCTATTCCAATAAATAAATAAACAAAATTTGTTCCATCTATGAATGAATACCTGTCATACTTAACACACACACACACACACACACACACACACACACACACACACACACATCCTTCTATGTAAAATGTCCCTATAAAATAGTAGTTCTTAAGAAAGGTATATAGCGTCGTGGTAGATCATTTGTCTACCAACTGTGTAACCTTGAGTTCAACCTCAGGGACAACAAAGAAAGAAGATACACCATCTTATGTATAAATGTTTGAAAAAATAAATCACTATGCCATGAAGTTTTATAAATTTCTATACTACTTAAAAACATGCAGGTCAGATTCTAAATAGAACTGATAAATTTATATTTTTCTTTAAAAATGCATTTAGTAATTCTTTGAGACTTTCATACATACATAAAGTATATTTTAAATATTTTTTGTGTTTATTGTTTTGTTTTGTTTTTTTGAGACAGGGCTTCTGTGTGTAGCCCTGACTGTCATGGAATTCAGTCTGTAGACCAGGCTGGGCTTAAACTCAAGTATCTGCTTGTGTTTGCTGGGCTTAAAGGCATGTGGCAACACTCCAGGGTATAAAGATTTATGTTTATGAGTATGTGTGCATTTGTGTGAGTAAACCTATGTGTTTGCAGGTTTTCATGGAGGCCAAAATACGGTGTAAATTTCCCTCATCTAGAGTTACAGGAAGTCATAATTCACCTAGCATTGATGCTAGGAACTGAATTCCAGTCTTCTCAAAGCAACAAGTGCTCTTAGCTGCTGAGCCATCATCTCTCTAGCCAGAAAAAAAAATGCATTTTGATCATACTCTTCCCCCACCTAATCTTACCTGTCACTTCTTCTCAATTGTTCCCATCTCCAACCCTCTACAAACTTCTTTTTATATTTATTATTTTTTAGCTAGCCCATGGAATCCAATATGTGAAGTCCATGGATCATGTATACATGGGTGTATGGTCATTTAACCTTTAGTTTTTCAATAATTACTTAATTGTAGAATGTCAAAGAATACCCAGAATATTATACAGAAGTTGTGAATAATTGAACACATTTTATAAATCATCTCACATTTCTGTTGTTATTCTGAGTCATTTCTTAAGAGGAAATCAATGCAGAACAGTGATTTAAGATGAATCTGTCTCAGTATTATATGTGGTATACTAAGAGGGCACTTAGAAACATCATCATGTGGAAACAACAAAATTTCATGTGTGCAAAATGTCAACTGTGTACCAGAAGTGAAGGAAAAGTTTAGACATGGAAATTATTCTCTGTAGTAGCTAATAGCAATCTATTATAATTTAGGTAGAGTCTCCAATGTTTAATGTTTAACATGTGCTCCAAAATTTGGCTTGATGTGGAAACTGGAATTGTTTGTACAGTAATGATAGTTTCTGAAGGTTCTGGATGATCAAACATTAATTATATTTTCTCTTCATATCAGTTCAGGTAATGAAACTGTTTATCAGGATCAGGTCATCATTTATCTGTGCATTCTTTTTATATATGTATATGATGTATATTTGTATATTAATTGTGTTTTGGAGTGCATGCATGCCATTGCCAGGATGCAATGTAAAAGTCAAAGGACAACCTGTGGTGTCAGTTACTTCTGCCTTTGACCTTGTTTAAGATAGGACCTCTTGTTCTTCATCAGGGTATCTATGTACCTACCTCCTAACTCAATGGTAGATATAGTAGGATTAGAGATATGCCAGCCTTACATGGATTTTGGTGATATTAATTCTAGTCCTTATACTTCTGTGTCTATATTTTTATCCAGTGAGAAAGCTCACTAACCTTTTTCCTCTTTCTTTTGTGTATTAATTTTCTGTTTTGTTTGTAGGGGAAATGCATATATGGTCGTTATCTTTTTGCTGTATTCAAAATATAAACTCCTAATCATAATGATTTTAGAGTCATTAGATTGTTGCCAATGACTTCTATGTAGATAATTTTTAAATGATGAAATATTTTTGTTTACTATAGAACAATACTCGAAGATTATCAGTTATCTAAGATTATGAATACCTATAAAAAGTTATCACACTTGGGTATTTATTTAGAAAGTGTTTGGTTCAGAACAGTTGCTTAGGGTTATTTTTCAATGTAAGCAATGGTAAAATTGTGTTTCCTGTATATAAATTCAAGAAGTGAAAATTTACTTGACATAATACAAACTAATCATCTAAAAGAATAGTTTTCCCCACCATATCACTTTAGGATGTGCTCTGATTTTAATTTACCCTCTGTAACTATGAATTATTCTCATTGGATGAATTTCCAATTCATGAACTTTTATAATTAACACAAATTGTATACATAACCATTAGATAGAATGATAATTATATCTTTGGCAAAAGTTTTAATGAAAAGAGCAGGTGTACATAATTTACTGATTATACAGAAAGATTAATAATTCTAATATTAGTAGATTTTCAAAAGTATAGTAATTTAATTAAGAAGAATAGAATACTCTTTGAAGGTCCGGTAGAATTAGGTCATCTAAACAGCTGAGAACAGAAGGACTGAACATAAAAGGAGTGTACTAACATTTTTAACCATTTTTTCCATTTGGGTTCAGGCCCCAAACAGGTCTACTACAACCCAAATCAGCAGGAAGTCACTTTAAGAGAGCGAGGGTGGGGAAGGTGTTTCTCCGCCCTTCTTTTTGGTTATTTGAAGGATAACTGAAAACTCTGATATTTAGGGGAAGAGACTACAAGCTGATAAATGATCCTGTCTTAATGGGTTTTGGAGGTTAGCCCCAGGGAATTCCTACTTTTCCTTTTCTGTATCCTTCTTCCTCTCCTATGTAGGAGTGCATGGGCTTGAGAAAAATGAGATATAGACATAGCACAGGAAGGTCCAAGAAGAAGGGGCAGATTATTGAATATGCCCTTATACCTTTGTATATTGATACAAAATTAGTAGGTTATTTGACTAAAGTGGTATTGACCATTGTTTATTGTGCAAAAATAAGATTGTATTGGATTCCATCGGTATTGATCTTTGTATATTGATACAAAATTAAGATTATAGTTGGCCACAATGGTATTGACCCTTGCATATGGACGTAATATTAAGATTATATTGGGCTACATAGGCATTGATCTTTGTATATTGATACATAATTAAGAGTATATTTAACCACAATTGAATAGATCTTTGTATATTGATACAAATTTAAAGGTAACGCTTCCTAATGGTATCATACCTAGAGATACTTAAAAATAAAATGTGAAGCTCTGACCTCTTGATACCAACCATCTAAAACGGTCTAGGATAGTTAAGTAAAACAAACTCCTAGTCATGCAAACATGTCACTTTGTTAGCTACTATGACAGTCTATCACAGATATTCTCTAAACTACCCAGTAATCAAGTTGCTAAGAGACAAGCAACATTTGCTTATCTAAATATAAGAGATGGATAGGGCATCTTCAAAAACCCCAAGAGATCTGCAGAATATGGCATTCAAAGATGTTATCTTAAATCAAGATTTTCTTTTTTTTTGATATCGAGACATATCAGTGCCAGACAGCACCCCCTATTCTACTCCAAGTAGAAGATAAGCATCGAAGAACCTCCACTGTAAGATGGTTGAATTAGTGGCAAGCCTATCTCTTGGCATGAAAAAATCCCTTGCACCAACTGCAGACAGACTGCTGTCCAAAAAGGACAAAACTTGGTAGCAGGGAAGTCGACAGCCTAACTCTGCCAAGACAGGGTAGGTAAGTCCTTCATAATCCCTGCTCTACAACAAATGTCTGTTATAGAAACAGGACCCAAAGGCTGAAGACTGATGCAGGAATGTATGGAGAGAAAATGGGAAGTGTCCAGGCAGTCATTGGTATGTCCTTTCTTAGTTTTGGAAGCTGCAGGCCCTGCACTTCCTATATAAGCAAATATATTTATCCCTCTCAGGTCTCTGAGGTGGTTGAAGTATAGACAGCTGGAGTCTCATAGTTAAATTTTGAGTTGTTTAGGAATCAAGAGGGTGTTATAGATCTGAGAAGATACTCTTAAAAGTGTGTTGCAAGTTAGTATGAATGTTGGGTCACATATAGACCTTTAAACTCAAGGAGATGGTTAGATAGTAGAATGTTAAAGTCAGGGGCCAAATATGTATAAACTGGACATTGGGAAGGTATACTGGGCCATTTAACTCTCATAAATGTGACATATTTATATCTGTTGTTTTGTATAATACTGTAATAAGAGAAGGAACCATCTGTTGGACTGAAAAGGGAAACTTCTGGGGGGAAGAGGGTGGAAGGGCGGGATAGGAAGGGGGAATAGGGAGGGGTTTGTTACTGAGATGTAACTTGAAGAAAAAAAAATAAAGTATTTAAAAAAAAAAGCTTTTTAAAATTAAAAAAAAAGAAGAATAGAATACAACCTGTTCTGTTATTCTGCAGTTTCCAGCAGGACTTGGGCCTTGTCAGACACCAAACCAGCAGAAGTGCACATTCCTCCACCAGAAGGTCAGGGCTCGATTGGTCCGGCCAGAAAAGGATGGAACATAGGACAGTATCCATGCCACAGGATATCCCAGAGAGGTGGGAAAAGGATTTTCTCCACCACCTGTAAGTGTCACAATTCTTTATTTAAGCTTCTAGTTCTGGACTGGGCAGCTTTGAGGAGATTGTAGATCTTTGACCAACCCAAGTGAGTTTGGGAGTCCATCTTGGCTCAGGTGGATCTGATGGCTGTTTCTGGAAAAACCATCAACTGGCTACTTCCACAGATAAGCACTATGGAGAACATAGTGGGTATGGGACAAATGGGAGCTTCAGAGGCAGCATTTGGGGTGACCAGCAGAGGTAATAGAGATGAGAGTCTTGCTAGGCATCAGTGGTAGCAGCACTCTATGTTCTTAGAGATGAGCCATGGCTCCCAGTAATAGAACTGGCTGGGTATTGCCAATGCCAAAGCAGGAGCCTGAGCCCCAAGCAATCCTAGCTATACAGACCTGTCCAGAATTAGTTCTTCATGGAGGAAAGTCTTTCCTCCTCATGCCCAAATATAATCTCAGACAGTCAAGATGGAACAATGGAGAAAGATAATTTATTTTGTGAATCAGGGACATTATAAACCTTTCGGAAGTGGGAGGTGTTTTTGAGGTGAATGCGTTTGATTTGTTAGGATTAGGAGTGCCAGGGACACTTCAGTAGCATGGTCTGATCATAAGAAAGGGAGTACAGTACCTAATTATTCCATAGGTAGCTGGGGTGGATAAGAACTGCAGTTATGGTTAGAAGCATGGACAAACGTAATTAGCTGAAAGCCAAAACATCAAGAGATCTCATTAGCATGGGGAAGTAGTACCTCCAGGAATCCCCAGATGTTCACTGGATGGATTTCTTATCAGGAAAGGGTTGGGCCTGTAACTTCCCTGAGGGTTATGTGGCACTCATTGGAGGATCTAGAGTTTCCCCAGATCAGACAGAAGAGAGGATTCTGCTGAAAAGGGGAGTCTATCACTTAGCACCGAGGTCAGATGGTTTCTGATAATGCCAGACTTCAACTTGAACAACAGGAATTCCCCACACTGTTCAGTATTAAATCCTTAGTGAGAAGCATGAGAGTTCATTGTGTTCAAGTACAGTGTGCTTGCCCACCATAGGGATCTGGGTTCAACTCCCAATATGAAAAAGAGAAAGCTCTACAGTAAAAATACAATTGTTTTTAATTTTTGTAATAATTGCTTAAAGGCATGCTATATGTGTTACTTGAGTAAGTAGTTAATCAAAATGAATATGCGTGGATTATTTTACAGACATTTACAAAGTAAACAGTGTATGAAAATTACACAGTAGGGAAGAGATTAAGGGTGACAAATGAATTAATTGATAATGTATCTCTTACAGTAAGAAGCAGGTTAACAGCAGAAAAGACAGAAATATGAATGAAAAGAAGAGGATAGCATGGAAAGGAACCTGATAAAATAATTTTTAACTAACTTGTCTACAATTATATATTTTATCTCATGCTACACAAACCACACATATTATCACATTCTTTTTCGAACACTATTTGTGACTGTTATTCATAGTCTTCATCTTGACTAGATCTGGAACCAATTAAATTGCAAGCCACAGTTAAATTCTGTGAAGGATTTTAATGATTAGATGGAGTTAGGAGAGCTGAAAGTGGTGACCTGTGTCTTTAATCAGAAGGGAAGAAAAATGAAGGGAAGGGAAGGGAAAGGGAAAGCGAAAAGAAGGGAAGGGGAAATGAAGGGAAGGGAAGGGAAGGAATAGGAAAGGGAAATGAAGGGAAGGGAAAAT
>CAJQZJ010036602.1:7288-21162 GCA_907164525.1 Lophiomys imhausi
ATGGAGAAAACAAGATATTCCATGACAAAGCTAAATTCAAACAATATCTATACACAAATCCAGCTCTACAGAAGATGTTAGAAGGAAAACTTCAACCCAAAGAGGTTAGCTACACACAAGAAAGCACAGGAAGCAAATAGCATGCCTGCAGCAAAAACAAAAGGAAAGAAGCTCACTCACACACTATTTCTACCAACATCAAGATGGCAGGAAGTAACAATCACTGGTCATTAATATCTCTCAACATCAATGGACTCAATTCCCCAATAAAAAGGCACAGGCTAACAGAATGGATGCGAAAACAGAATCCCAAATTCTGCTGCTTACAAGAAACACACCTCAGCAAAAAAGATAGACATTATCTCCAAGTAAAGGGCTGGAAAAAGATATACCAAGCAAATGGACCCAAGAAAAAAGCTGGAGTAGCAATTCTAGTATGCAACAAATTGGATTTTCAACCAACATTAATCAAAAGAGATGGGGAAGGACACTATATACTCATCAAAGGAAAAATCCACCAAGATGAAATTTCAATACTAAACATCTATGCCCCAAATGTAAGACCACCCACATTCCTTAAAGAAACACTACTGAAGCTCAAATCCCACATTGAACCTCACACACTAATAGTGGGAGACTTCAACACACCACTCTCACCACTGGACAGATCAACAATGCAGAAACCAAACAGAGAAATAATGAACCTCACAGATGTCATGAATCAAATGGACCTAATTGATATCTACAGAACATTTCACCCCAAAACAAAAGAATACACTTTCTTCTCGGCACCTCACAGAACCTTCTCCAAAATCGACCATAGAGTCGGTCACAAAGCAAGCCTCAACAGATACAGGAAAATTGAAATCACTCCTTGTAACTTATCAGACCATCATGGAATAAAGCTAGGCTTCAACAATAACCAAAACAACAGAGTGCTTGCAAAAACATGGAAACTGAAAAACTCTCTCCTCAATGACCTCTGGGTCAGGGAAGAAATAAAAAAAGAAATTAAAGTCTTCTTAGAACTCAATGAAAATGAAGGCACAACATACCCAAACTTATGGGACACATTGAAAGCAGTGCTAAGAGAAAAGTTTATAGCTCTAAGTGCCTTCAAAAAGAAACTGGAGAATTCCTATACTATCCACCTAAAAGAACACCTGAAAGAGCTAGAACAAAAAGAAGCAAACACTCCCAAGTGGAGCAGACGAGAGGAAATTATCAAACCCAGGGCTGAAATCAACAACTTAGAAACAAAAAGAACAATACAAAGAATCGACAAAACCAAGAGCTGGTTCTTTGAGAAAATCAACAAAATAGACAAGCCCTTAGCTAAAATAACTAAAAGGCAGAGGGAAAATACCCAAATCAACAAAATCAGAAATGAAAAGGGGGAAATAACAACAGACATTGAGGAAATCCAAAGAATCATTAGGTCCTACTTCAAAAATTGTACTCCACAAAATTGGAAAATCTAAATGAAATGGACAATTTTCTTGATAGATTCTACCTACCAAGGTTAAATCAAGAACAGGTAAACAAATTAAACAGTCCTATAACCCTTAAGGAAACAGAAGTCATTAGAAGTCTTCCAACCAATAAAAGCCCAGGCCCAGATGGTTTCAGCACAGAATTCTACCAGACATTCAAAGAAGAGCTAACACCAATATTCTTCAAACTCTTCCACAACATAGAAACAGAAGAAATACTGCCAAACACATTCTATGAGGCCACAGTTACCCTGATACCTAAACCTCACAAAGACCCAATGGAGAAAGAAAATTTCAGACCAATTTCCCTTATGAACATGGATGCAAAGATACTTAATAAAATACTTGCAAACCGGATCTAAGATCACATCAAAAGTATCAAACACCATGATCAAGTAGGCTTCATCCCAGGGATGCAGGGGTGGTTCAACATTAGAAAATCCATCAGGGTAAACCACCACATAAACAAGCTGAAAGAAAAGAACCACATGATCATCTCATTGGATGCTGAAAAAGCTTTTGACAAAATACAACACCCTTTCATGATAAAAGTCTTAGAGAGATCAGGCATACAA
The DNA here is from genome assembly GCA_907164525.1 of Lophiomys imhausi. Classification (NCBI taxonomy): domain Eukaryota; kingdom Metazoa; phylum Chordata; class Mammalia; order Rodentia; family Muridae; genus Lophiomys; species Lophiomys imhausi. The sequence continues at coordinate 9,357 of CAJQZJ010036602.1, forward strand.
GGACCATACTTAAAAATAATAAAAGCAATTTACAGCAAGCCAATAGCCAACAGCAAACTAAATGGAGAGAAACTTAAAGCATTTCCTCTAAAATCAGGGACAAGGCAAGGCTGCCCACTCTCTCCATATCTCTTCAACATAGTACTTGAAGTTTTAGCTAGAGCAACAAGACAACTAAAAGAGATCAAGGGGATACAAATTGGAAAGGAAGAAGTCAAAGTATCCCTATTTGCAGATGATATGATAGTATACATCAGTGACCCCAAAAATTCCACCAGAGAACTTCTACAGCTGATAAACTCCTTCAGCAAGGTGGCCGGATACAAAATCAATTCAAAAAAAATCAGTAGCCCTTCTTTACACAAAAGATAAATGGACTGAGAAAGAAATAAGGGAATCAACACCCTTCACAATAGCCACAAATAATATAAAATACCTGGGGGTAACTCTAACCAAGCAAGTGAAAGACCTGTATGATAAGAACTTCAAGACCCTGAAGAAAGAAATTGAAGAAGATATCAGGAGATGGAAAGATCTCCCTTGTTCATGGATAGGTAGGATCAACATAATAAAAATGGCAATCTTACCAAAAGCAATATACAGATTCAACGCGATTCCTATCCAAATACCAACTCAATTTTTTACAGATCTGGAAAAAACAATTCTCAACTTCATATGGATTAAAAAAAGACCCAGAATAGCTAAATCAATCATGTACAATAACAGAACATCTGGAGGTATCACCATCCCGGATTTCAAGCTGTACTACAGGGCAATAGTAATAAAAACAGCATGGTACTGGTATAGAAACAGACCAGTTGACCAATGGAATCGAATTGAAGACCCAGAAATAACCCCACACACCTATGGTCACTTAATTTTTGATAAAGAAGCCAAAAACATACAATGGAAAAAGGAAAGCATCTTCAATAAATGGTGCTGGTCTAACTGGATGTCAACATGTAGAAGAATGCAAATAGACCCATACTTATCACCCTGTACAAAACTTAAGTCTAAGTGGATCAAGGACCTCAACATAAATCCAGACACACTAACATTAATAGAAGAGAAAGTGGGGAAAAGCCTTGAAATCATTGGCACTGGTAGCAACTTCCTGAATAGAACACCAATAGCTCAGGCACTAAAACAAACAATCAATAAATGGGACCTTATAAAATTGAAAAGCTTCTGTAAGGCAAAGGACACTGTCCTTAGAACAAAACGTCAGCCTACAGAGTGGGAAAGGATCTTCACCAACCCAACATCTGACAGAGGGCTAATATCCAAAATATATAAAGAACTGAAGAAATTAAACACCAAAAAATCAAATAACCCCATCAATAAATGGGGTACAGAGCTAAACCGAGAATTCACAGAAGAGGAATCTCTAAAGGCTGAGAGGCATTTGAGGAAATGTTCAACATCTTTGGTTATCAGGGAAATGCAACTTAAAACAATTCTGAGATTCCATCTCACACCTGTCAGAATGGCTAAGATCAAAAACTCAAATGATAGCACATGCTGGCGAGGATGTGGAGAAAGGGGAACACTCCCCCATTGCTGGTGGGACTGCAAACTTGTGCAACCACTTTGGAAATCAACCTGGAGATATCTTAGAAAATTGGGAATAAATCTACCTCAAGACCCAGCCATACCCCTCTTGGGCATATATCCAAAAGATTTGAAACGAAACCACAAGGACATTGCCTCAACAATGTTCACAGCAGCTTTATTTATAATAGCCAGAAACTGGAAACAACCCAGATGTCCATCAACTGAAGAATGCATAAAAAAACTGTGGTACATTTACACAATGGAATACTACACAGCTATCAGAAATGAGGAAATAATGCAATTCAAAACCAATTGAATGGAACTAGAAAAGCTCATCCTAAGTGAGCTGACACAGTCCCAGAAAGATAAACATGGTATGTATTCCCTTACAAATGGATATTAACCACACAACAGAGGATAACTATCCTACAACCCACACCCCCAAATAGATAGGAAACTAGCATTTCTATCCTCGGAAAAATTCTACCCACCAGTGAGTCATGGAAACTGCTGTAGGTTAGTGGAACCCCACACCCTAGATGGTGGGCCTTATCAAGCTCCAGTACGAGTGGAAGCTCTTGGGCCTCACATGACGCAAGATCTGAGGGAGTATGAAATGTGAGGGCCCACCTCATCTGAGGAGAAGGAGAGTACCAAGTAGAGGAAAAAGGAGGGAGGGAGGGAGGGAGGGAAGGAGAGACGAAGGGAGGGGCCAGGAGGGGAGGAGGGAGGAAACTATGTTCTAGAAATAAATAATACTTTTTAAAGAAAAGAGTTAATAAGCTTAAAAATATAATAAAAATACAATATATAATTTTCAAACTATAATTTACCTTACTGGCATGAAAGGAAAATGGCCTTAATTTCAGATTAGAATGTTAGACTGCAGGTGGCTAGAGAGATTACACAAACTTGATAGCAGCTTAAAAGTTTTTTTTTTTTTTGTAGAGGTATAGGCTATTTCCATGGTTTGGCATTAAAAAGCAGGTAACAGGTTTAAAACACTGTAAATAAATTAAAGGTGACAGCTGTTCAACTTGGTTTTACAAACCTCCAAGGGTTGAAAAAACTTAGAGCTAAGATAAAATAATGCATGGTGTTAGCCCGTGCCGTTACCTCCAGTAGAGACAGGAGGATCACTATAGAGTTAGTTGTCTTATAAATTCTAGAGTTACAAGAAACAAGGTGGTGATGGTGCACACCCTTAGTCACATCATTGGGGAAGAATACACCCTTAATCCCAACACACTAGAGACAGAAACAGGCAGATCTCAGAGCTCAAGGCCACCGGATACAAAACAAGCTCTAAACAGAGAAAAACTTTGATCCAGGAGTGGAGAAGCACATCTTTAATCCCATCAGTTGGGAACCACATGTCTTTGATTCCAAAACTTAGAATGCAGAGACAGGCACATAGGATTTGGAAAGATTTAAGTTTAAAAGCTACTTAAAAAAGGTAGGCTGCAATTCAAACAAATTGTCCTTTTGAGATCTCAGAATATATACACTAAAGGTTTGTTTAGCTCCAAAATATCAAAATAATTTCTTCTTTAATCCGGATTGAAAGGTAATACTGTATATATTATCAAAAAAACCAAATTTGCTCCAGGAAAAATATTACCTGACCCCCCCCCAAAAAAAAAAGGTAATTGTCCCAGAGTTAGGATTAGGGCAGGGCTCTGTTCTTATCTTTCCAGGAGATTTAAAGCATCCATTCAAGGAATCCAGGGACAACTGGACAACGGAAACCTCAGCAGAAAACAGAAGACGAGTGGCCCAGATGATCAAGCCTTGCAGACTTCTTCAATAGCAGTTTCCTCAAGTCTATAACCACAACAACTCAAAATCGCTAAGATCGTTCAGCTCCACAGACTACTCCAGCCAGATCTTCAGTAAAGTTTTGAAGATCAGCTTCTGTCTATGAACTTCGTAGGACATCTAAATAGCTGAGCACAAAGGGACTGAATATCAAATGATTCTATTAACATTTTTAACCATTTTTCCTTTCTTATTTGGGCCCCAAACAGGTTTACTATGTCCCAAATCAGCAGGAAGTCATTTTAAGAGAACAACGTCCCATCCCCAGAAGGTGGGGAGGGTGTTCTCCCCCTTTGGTTATTTGATAGATAATAGAAAATTTTGTTATTTAGGGGAAAAGACTACAAGCTGTATTTCAATTCTTATGGCCTTTTGTTTTTAATAATCTAATGCATTGCTAATACTACATTGATTATAAGAACCCTAAGTAGGCACAAGTTTCTTCCTAAGAAGCTTGCTAAATATTTTTACTAAAAGAAGTTTATATGTGTATGTGTATTTATATGTGTATACACATGTGTCTGCAGACTAGTGGAAGGCAGGTCAATGTCATGCATCTTCTCTTCATCAAGGACTCTCTGTCCCTTCCTTCCTTCCTTCTTTTTTTCGTTCGTTCCTTCCTTCCTTCTTTCATTATTTCCTTCCTCTTCCTTCCTCCTCCATTCATTTCTTCTTTCCTTCTTCCTTCCTTTTCTTCTCTTTCTTTCTTTCATTTTTAATAGGGTCTTTTATTGAACTTGGAGATCTCTAATCAGCTAGACAAGTTGAACAACAAGACTCCAGGATTATCGCATCTCCACTTATCAATTCAGGAATAACAGATGCACACTTTTTCACTAGGCTTTTTGCATGTATGCTGAGGATCAAACTCAGGTTTTCATATTTCCAAGCACTTTGCTGATTGATTTATATTCCCTAGCCCCAAGTGTACAAAGCTCTAAGCAGTTTTAAAATAGAAATATCTGATCTCCTGGTATTAACCTATAACATAAGAACCATTAGTAACCTTGATGTGCTTAATTTAATCATCCTATATTTAACTTCCTTGTTATCTCATGACTTAATTGGCTTCTTTTGAGTGCAAGGATCTGTAAGATATCAAGCAATTAGTCTCCATCTGTTGTACCTGCTGTGCCTGACCTCCAGGCATCCATACCTGAAGACAGATGCTCAGGCAGGGGAATGGACAGGATATTTACTATAAATTGAGGATGTAGCCTAAGTAAATTGGTGGTAGTATTTCCTGTCAAATGATTAATTAATATGAGTTTATAATAATTTTCACCTTAGTAGTTCCTTTCAGTTTCATTGCTTCCACAATCTTGCTTACCCTGATGCCTTGCAGAAATTCCAAAGGACCTCAGATTTGTAATTATTTTCTTATGAAAAAGATTAAGACAATTTATGAAAATAGTTCTCCAAAATGATGTAGCACAATTGAGAAGGGAGATATGCTCTTCCTACTAAGGTGTCAAAGAGGAAAAACAAGAGCTATGAAGAAAATAGTGATGTCTAATATAAAGATGAGAGTGTAACGCAAACTATAGTAATAGTGATCCCTAACTGCAAATAAGATGAGTAAGGAAAATTTATCTTGTTCACTATTTCTGTTTTGAATTCATAGTTTGGTCCTAATATTAGATTCAAATTATCTTGTTTTGAGTTTTTTGACTGATTAATGAACAATCTTGCTATAGTTATTTCCTGAATACATTTGTCCATATATTTATAGTTTATTTAAGCGAATTCACAGTCAGAACTCAGTGGAAACTAATAAAATCAGACATGGAAATGTCAGGATTTCACTTACGGAGTTGACACCAGCCCAGCATAGCAGAAGAAGGTGAACCCCAACCATCAAATCCAGAAGATTGTGGTCTTCTATTCATCTTCTGTCACCACCATTACAAAATCCAGGTTCCATAGTACAGTTGATGTAGTTGGTTAAATTTGTGCTTATTTTCATAAAGGAACAAATGCAAAAGTTATTGTAATATGACATTTATGTAACCATGAGTGTGAAAATTTAGGGTGAAGTAATATGAAGTTTCATAAAAGATAAAAGAAAGAAACCAAATCAATTAGAAAGTGCTATACTTAAAATTCTCTAGTCAAAAAGTTTCTCAAGAAAAATCCTATTCCAATAAATAAATAAACAAAATTTGTTCCATCTATGAATGAATACCTGTCATACTTAACACACACACACACACACACACACACACACACACACACACACACACATCCTTCTATGTAAAATGTCCCTATAAAATAGTAGTTCTTAAGAAAGGTATATAGCGTCGTGGTAGATCATTTGTCTACCAACTGTGTAACCTTGAGTTCAACCTCAGGGACAACAAAGAAAGAAGATACACCATCTTATGTATAAATGTTTGAAAAAATAAATCACTATGCCATGAAGTTTTATAAATTTCTATACTACTTAAAAACATGCAGGTCAGATTCTAAATAGAACTGATAAATTTATATTTTTCTTTAAAAATGCATTTAGTAATTCTTTGAGACTTTCATACATACATAAAGTATATTTTAAATATTTTTTGTGTTTATTGTTTTGTTTTGTTTTTTTGAGACAGGGCTTCTGTGTGTAGCCCTGACTGTCATGGAATTCAGTCTGTAGACCAGGCTGGGCTTAAACTCAAGTATCTGCTTGTGTTTGCTGGGCTTAAAGGCATGTGGCAACACTCCAGGGTATAAAGATTTATGTTTATGAGTATGTGTGCATTTGTGTGAGTAAACCTATGTGTTTGCAGGTTTTCATGGAGGCCAAAATACGGTGTAAATTTCCCTCATCTAGAGTTACAGGAAGTCATAATTCACCTAGCATTGATGCTAGGAACTGAATTCCAGTCTTCTCAAAGCAACAAGTGCTCTTAGCTGCTGAGCCAGCATCTCTCTAGCCAGAAAAAAAAATGCATTTTGATCATACTCTTCCCCCACCTAATCTTACCTGTCACTTCTTCTCAATTGTTCCCATCTCCAACCCTCTACAAACTTCTTTTTATATTTATTATTTTTTAGCTAGCCCATGGAATCCAATATGTGAAGTCCATGGATCATGTATACATGGGTGTATGGTCATTTAACCTTTAGTTTTTCAATAATTACTTAATTGTAGAATGTCAAAGAATACCCAGAATATTATACAGAAGTTGTGAATAATTGAACACATTTTATAAATCATCTCACATTTCTGTTGTTATTCTGAGTCATTTCTTAAGAGGAAATCAATGCAGAACAGTGATTTAAGATGAATCTGTCTCAGTATTATATGTGGTATACTAAGAGGGCACTTAGAAACATCATCATGTGGAAACAACAAAATTTCATGTGTGCAAAATGTCAACTGTGTACCAGAAGTGAAGGAAAAGTTTAGACATGGAAATTATTCTCTGTAGTAGCTAATAGCAATCTATTATAATTTAGGTAGAGTCTCCAATGTTTAATGTTTAACATGTGCTCCAAAATTTGGCTTGATGTGGAAACTGGAATTGTTTGTACAGTAATGATAGTTTCTGAAGGTTCTGGATGATCAAACATTAATTATATTTTCTCTTCATATCAGTTCAGGTAATGAAACTGTTTATCAGGATCAGGTCATCATTTATCTGTGCATTCTTTTTATATATGTATATGATGTATATTTGTATATTAATTGTGTTTTGGAGTGCATGCATGCCATTGCCAGGATGCAATGTAAAAGTCAAAGGACAACCTGTGGTGTCAGTTACTTCTGCCTTTGACCTTGTTTAAGATAGGACCTCTTGTTCTTCATCAGGGTATCTATGTACCTACCTCCTAACTCAATGGTAGATATAGTAGGATTAGAGATATGCCAGCCTTACATGGATTTTGGTGATATTAATTCTAGTCCTTATACTTCTGTGTCTATATTTTTATCCAGTGAGAAAGCTCACTAACCTTTTTCCTCTTTCTTTTGTGTATTAATTTTCTGTTTTGTTTGTAGGGGAAATGCATATATGGTCGTTATCTTTTTGCTGTATTCAAAATATAAACTCCTAATCATAATGATTTTAGAGTCATTAGATTGTTGCCAATGACTTCTATGTAGATAATTTTTAAATGATGAAATATTTTTGTTTACTATAGAACAATACTCGAAGATTATCAGTTATCTAAGATTATGAATACCTATAAAAAGTTATCACACTTGGGTATTTATTTAGAAAGTGTTTGGTTCAGAACAGTTGCTTAGGGTTATTTTTCAATGTAAGCAATGGTAAAATTGTGTTTCCTGTATATAAATTCAAGAAGTGAAAATTTACTTGACATAATACAAACTAATCATCTAAAAGAATAGTTTTCCCCACCATATCACTTTAGGATGTGCTCTGATTTTAATTTACCCTCTGTAACTATGAATTATTCTCATTGGATGAATTTCCAATTCATGAACTTTTATAATTAACACAAATTGTATACATAACCATTAGATAGAATGATAATTATATCTTTGGCAAAAGTTTTAATGAAAAGAGCAGGTGTACATAATTTACTGATTATACAGAAAGATTAATAATTCTAATATTAGTAGATTTTCAAAAGTATAGTAATTTAATTAAGAAGAATAGAATACTCTTTGAAGGTCCGGTAGAATTAGGTCATCTAAACAGCTGAGAACAGAAGGACTGAACATAAAAGGAGTGTACTAACATTTTTAACCATTTTTTCCATTTGGGTTCAGGCCCCAAACAGGTCTACTACAACCCAAATCAGCAGGAAGTCACTTTAAGAGAGCGAGGGTGGGGAAGGTGTTTCTCCGCCCTTCTTTTTGGTTATTTGAAGGATAACTGAAAACTCTGATATTTAGGGGAAGAGACTACAAGCTGATAAATGATCCTGTCTTAATGGGTTTTGGAGGTTAGCCCCAGGGAATTCCTACTTTTCCTTTTCTGTATCCTTCTTCCTCTCCTATGTAGGAGTGCATGGGCTTGAGAAAAATGAGATATAGACATAGCACAGGAAGGTCCAAGAAGAAGGGGCAGATTATTGAATATGCCCTTATACCTTTGTATATTGATACAAAATTAGTAGGTTATTTGACTAAAGTGGTATTGACCATTGTTTATTGTGCAAAAATAAGATTGTATTGGATTCCATCGGTATTGATCTTTGTATATTGATACAAAATTAAGATTATAGTTGGCCACAATGGTATTGACCCTTGCATATGGACGTAATATTAAGATTATATTGGGCTACATAGGCATTGATCTTTGTATATTGATACATAATTAAGAGTATATTTAACCACAATTGAATAGATCTTTGTATATTGATACAAATTTAAAGGTAACGCTTCCTAATGGTATCATACCTAGAGATACTTAAAAATAAAATGTGAAGCTCTGACCTCTTGATACCAACCATCTAAAACGGTCTAGGATAGTTAAGTAAAACAAACTCCTAGTCATGCAAACATGTCACTTTGTTAGCTACTATGACAGTCTATCACAGATATTCTCTAAACTACCCAGTAATCAAGTTGCTAAGAGACAAGCAACATTTGCTTATCTAAATATAAGAGATGGATAGGGCATCTTCAAAAACCCCAAGAGATCTGCAGAATATGGCATTCAAAGATGTTATCTTAAATCAAGATTTTCTTTTTTTTTGATATCGAGACATATCAGTGCCTGACAGCACCCCCTATTCTACTCCAAGTAGAAGATAAGCATCGAAGAACCTCCACTGTAAGATGGTTGAATTAGTGGCAAGCCTATCTCTTGGCATGAAAAAATCCCTTGCACCAACTGCAGACAGACTGCTGTCCAAAAAGGACAAAACTTGGTAGCAGGGAAGTCGACAGCCTAACTCTGCCAAGACAGGGTAGGTAAGTCCTTCATAATCCCTGCTCTACAACAAATGTCTGTTATAGAAACAGGACCCAAAGGCTGAAGACTGATGCAGGAATGTATGGAGAGAAAATGGGAAGTGTCCAGGCAGTCATTGGTATGTCCTTTCTTAGTTTTGGAAGCTGCAGGCCCTGCACTTCCTATATAAGCAAATATATTTATCCCTCTCAGGTCTCTGAGGTGGTTGAAGTATAGACAGCTGGAGTCTCATAGTTAAATTTTGAGTTGTTTAGGAATCAAGAGGGTGTTATAGATCTGAGAAGATACTCTTAAAAGTGTGTTGCAAGTTAGTATGAATGTTGGGTCACATATAGACCTTTAAACTCAAGGAGATGGTTAGATAGTAGAATGTTAAAGTCAGGGGCCAAATATGTATAAACTGGACATTGGGAAGGTATACTGGGCCATTTAACTCTCATAAATGTGACATATTTATATCTGTTGTTTTGTATAATACTGTAATAAGAGAAGGAACCATCTGTTGGACTGAAAAGGGAAACTTCTGGGGGGAAGAGGGTGGAAGGGCGGGATAGGAAGGGGGAATAGGGAGGGGTTTGTTACTGAGATGTAACTTGAAGAAAAAAAAATAAAGTATTTAAAAAAAAAAGCTTTTTAAAATTAAAAAAAAAGAAGAATAGAATACAACCTGTTCTGTTATTCTGCAGTTTCCAGCAGGACTTGGGCCTTGTCAGACACCAAACCAGCAGAAGTGCACATTCCTCCACCAGAAGGTCAGGGCTCGATTGGTCCGGCCAGAAAAGGATGGAACATAGGACAGTATCCATGCCACAGGATATCCCAGAGAGGTGGGAAAAGGATTTTCTCCACCACCTGTAAGTGTCACAATTCTTTATTTAAGCTTCTAGTTCTGGACTGGGCAGCTTTGAGGAGATTGTAGATCTTTGACCAACCCAAGTGAGTTTGGGAGTCCATCTTGGCTCAGGTGGATCTGATGGCTGTTTCTGGAAAAACCATCAACTGGCTACTTCCACAGATAAGCACTATGGAGAACATAGTGGGTATGGGACAAATGGGAGCTTCAGAGGCAGCATTTGGGGTGACCAGCAGAGGTAATAGAGATGAGAGTCTTGCTAGGCATCAGTGGTAGCAGCACTCTATGTTCTTAGAGATGAGCCATGGCTCCCAGTAATAGAACTGGCTGGGTATTGCCAATGCCAAAGCAGGAGCCTGAGCCCCAAGCAATCCTAGCTATACAGACCTGTCCAGAATTAGTTCTTCATGGAGGAAAGTCTTTCCTCCTCATGCCCAAATATAATCTCAGACAGTCAAGATGGAACAATGGAGAAAGATAATTTATTTTGTGAATCAGGGACATTATAAACCTTTCGGAAGTGGGAGGTGTTTTTGAGGTGAATGCGTTTGATTTGTTAGGATTAGGAGTGCCAGGGACACTTCAGTAGCATGGTCTGATCATAAGAAAGGGAGTACAGTACCTAATTATTCCATAGGTAGCTGGGGTGGATAAGAACTGCAGTTATGGTTAGAAGCATGGACAAACGTAATTAGCTGAAAGCCAAAACATCAAGAGATCTCATTAGCATGGGGAAGTAGTACCTCCAGGAATCCCCAGATGTTCACTGGATGGATTTCTTATCAGGAAAGGGTTGGGCCTGTAACTTCCCTGAGGGTTATGTGGCACTCATTGGAGGATCTAGAGTTTCCCCAGATCAGACAGAAGAGAGGATTCTGCTGAAAAGGGGAGTCTATCACTTAGCACCGAGGTCAGATGGTTTCTGATAATGCCAGACTTCAACTTGAACAACAGGAATTCCCCACACTGTTCAGTATTAAATCCTTAGTGAGAAGCATGAGAGTTCATTGTGTTCAAGTACAGTGTGCTTGCCCACCATAGGGATCTGGGTTCAACTCCCAATATGAAAAAGAGAAAGCTCTACAGTAAAAATACAATTGTTTTTAATTTTTGTAATAATTGCTTAAAGGCATGCTATATGTGTTACTTGAGTAAGTAGTTAATCAAAATGAATATGCGTGGATTATTTTACAGACATTTACAAAGTAAACAGTGTATGAAAATTACACAGTAGGGAAGAGATTAAGGGTGACAAATGAATTAATTGATAATGTATCTCTTACAGTAAGAAGCAGGTTAACAGCAGAAAAGACAGAAATATGAATGAAAAGAAGAGGATAGCATGGAAAGGAACCTGATAAAATAATTTTTAACTAACTTGTCTACAATTATATATTTTATCTCATGCTACACAAACCACACATATTATCACATTCTTTTTCGAACACTATTTGTGACTGTTATTCATAGTCTTCATCTTGACTAGATCTGGAACCAATTAAATTGCAAGCCACAGTTAAATTCTGTGAAGGATTTTAATGATTAGATGGAGTTAGGAGAGCTGAAAGTGGTGACCTGTGTCTTTAATCAGAAGGGAAGAAAAATGAAGGGAAGGGAAGGGAAAGGGAAAGCGAAAAGAAGGGAAGGGGAAATGAAGGGAAGGGAAGGGAAGGAATAGGAAAGGGAAATGAAGGGAAGGGAAAAT